>MDKI01166948.1:0-18373 GCA_005239505.1 Nicotiana paniculata | reverse complement strand
CTCGATTACAGTGATACTTTCTATCCCGTGGCTAAAATAGCATCAGTCCACCTTTTTCTATCTGTGACTGTTGTTCGCTATTGGCCTCTCTATCAATTGGACATTAAAAATGTTTTTCTTTACGGTGATCTTGAGGATGAGGTTTATATGGAGAAACAACCTGGTTTTGTTGCTCAAGGGGAGTCTAATGGTCTTGTATGTCGGTTGCACCGGTCCCTTTATGGTCTAAAGCAGTCTCTTCGAGCCTGGTTTGGTAAGTTCAGCACAGTTATTTAGGAGTTTGGCATGACTCGTAGTGAAGCTGATCACTCTGTATTTTATCGACATTCTGCTTCAAATCTATGTATTTATATGGTCGTTTATGTTGACGATATTGTTATACCGGCAATGATCAGGATGGTGTTAGTAAGTTGAAGCAACATCTCTTTCAGCACTTTCAGACTAAGGATCTGGGCAGATTAAAGTATTTTCTGGGTATTGAGGTCGCTCAGTCTAGCTCAGGTATTGTGATCTCACAACGGAAGTATGCCTTAGATATCCTTGAGGAGACAAGAATGATAGGTTGTAGACCTGTTGACACTCCGATGGATCCGAATTCTAAACTTCTGCCAGGACAGGGAGAGCCTCTTAGCGATCCTGTAAGATATAGGCGGTTGGTTGGTAAATTAAATTACCTAACAGTGACTAGACCTGACATTTCCTTTCCTGTGAGTGTTGTGAGTCAGTTTATGGATTCTCCATGTGATCGTCATTGGGATGCAGTTGTCTGCATTCTTCGGTATATAAAATCAGCTCCAGGCAAAGGCTTATTGTTTGAGGATCGAGGCCATGAGCAGATTGTTGGATACTCAGATGCTTATTGGGAAGGATCACCTTCTGATAGACATTCTACGTCTAGATATTGTATCTTAGTAGGAGAAAATTTGGTGTCTTGGAAGAGCAAGAAACAAAATGTGGTTGCTTGGTCTAGTGCAGAAGTAGAATATTTAGCAATGGCTATGGCGACATGTGAGCTAATTTGGATCAAACAGTTGCTCAAGGAGTTGAAATTTGGTGAGATTAGTCAGATGAGACCTGTGTGTAATAATCAAGCTGCTCTTCATATTGCGTCAAATCCAGTGTTCCATGAGAGAACTAAACACATTGAGATTGACTGTCACTTTGTTAGAAAAAAAATACTCTCGGGAGATATTGCGACAAAATTTGTGAAGTCGAATGATTAGCTTGTTGATATTTTCACCAAATCCCTTACTAGTCCTCGTATTAGTTATATATGTAACAAGCTCGGTACATTTGATTTATATGCATCAACTTGAGGGGGAGTGTTAGTTTAATAATTAAATAGTAGTAAATAACATTAATCATATATGTATTAGGAGTAGGACACGTATTATCTATATATAGGGCTCATTGTATCATTATATTAATGAGTGAATAATATATTATTTTCTCTCGTACTTTCTCACAGTACCGATGAACTTGCTTGGTTGGATAGCCTACCCCGTGCAATCTGGATTAGTTGAGCCCAGTGGGCTACGGACACTGGAGGGTTAAACCAAATAAAATAATCCAGAAAGCAAGCAGCCAGGTGGTTGGCTACATGAGATATTACAGTTTGTACACAGAGACTACCGGGCTCTGTTAGTGTTAGCAACAAGGAACCAGTACAAGGTTATCTCTTTAAGACATGGCATCATCTGAAGAAATTGGAACTTGAAAAAGTGAAACATGATCACCAACCAATGCATGAAGGAAGTAACACAAGGGTCCATACAGATATAGATTGTTGGATCATTGGATCAGTTTCCCGTTGGTACGAACCTCAGAAATATGAGATATCCTGCCTTCACATTCTGAACTTAAGATCGGACAGTTGTCGATCCTCAGTACCTTCAGGTTCGTGAGGCAACTCATCCCCTTGGGAAATGCAAATAATTTACCGCACTTGGAAATTTCAAGTTTTTCAAGTGCAGTGAGATTTTCCAGCCAATTTGGCAATGCTGAAAAACTGGGACACCTTTCCACTCCCCGTGCTCTTAAGTGCATATTTCTGGGTTACTCGAGAACTCCAAAGGGATATCGATGTTACTCTCCTGACCTTCAGCGATTTCTTATGTCTGCTGATGTTACCTTCTTTGAGACCCAATCATACTTCACGGGTCCAATTAATCACTTAGATATTTCTGAGGTGTTACCAGTTCCTTCCGTTGGATATTCAGTCACTATCTCCCATTCATCTTCCTCCATAGCTCCGCTAACTACAGTTCCAGTTGCAGCTCCACCACCTATAGCTCTAGTGCCACCACCTAGTCCAGTTCCACCAACTATAACTCCAGTGCCACCACCCAGTCCAGTTCAACCTTCTACAGCTCCACCACTCCTGACTTATCGTACTCTTGATCAACCGATTGCACTACGAAAAGGTATACGGTCCACACTTAAATCCTAATCCTCATTATGTCGGTTTAAGTTACCATCGTCTGTCATCATCCCATTGTGAATTTGTGTCATCTTTGTCCTCTGTTACCATCCCTAAGTCTACAGGTGAAGCACTGTCTCATCCCATATGGCGACATGCTATGCTTGACAAGATGTCTGATTTACATACGAGTGGTACTTGGGAGCTTGTTCCTCTTCCTTCGGGTAAGTCGACTGTTGGTTGTCGTTGGGGGTATGCAGTCAAAGTTGGTCCAGATGGCCAGGTTGATCGACTTAAGGCTCGTCTTGTTGCCAAAGGGTATACTCAGATATTTGGACTCGATTACAGTGATACTTTCTATCCCGTGGCTAAAATAGCATCAGTCCACCTTTTTCTATCTATGACTGTTGTTCGCCACTGGCCTCTCTATCAATTGGACATTAAAAATGTTTTTCTTCACGGTGATCTTGAGGATGAGGTTTATATGGAGCAACCACCTGGTTTTGTTGCTCAAGGGGAGTCTAATGGTCTTGTATGTCGGTTGCACCGGTCCCTTTATGGTCTAAAGCAGTCTCTTCGAGCCTGGTTTGGTAAGTTCAGCACAGTTATTTAGGAGTTTGGCATGACTCGTAGTGAAGCTGATCACTCTGTATTTTATCGACATTCTGCTTCAAATCTATGTATTTATCTGGTCGTTTATGTTGACGATATTTTTATACCGGCAATGATCAGGATGGTATTAGTAAGTTGAAGCAACATCTCTTTCAGCACTTTCAGACTAAGGATCTGGGCAGATTAAAGTATTTTCTGGGTATTGAGGTCGCTCAGTCTAGCTCAGGTATTGTGATCTCACAACGGAAGTATGCCTTAGATATCCTTGAGGAGACAGGAATGACAAGTTGTAGACCTGTTGACACTCCGATGGATCCGAATTCTAAACTTCTGCCAGGACAGGGAGAGCCTCTTAGCGATCCTGTAAGATATAGGCGGTTGGTTGGTAAATTAAATTACCTCACAGTGACTAGACCTGACATTTCCTTTCCTGTGAGTGTTGTGAGTCAGTTTATGGATTCTCCATGTGATAGTCATTGGGATGCAGTTGTCCGCATTCTTCGGTATATAAAATCAGCTCCAGGCAAAGGCTTATTGTTTGAGGATCGAGGCCATGAGCATATTGTTGGATACTCAGATGCTTATTGGGAAGGATCACCTTCTGATAGACGTTCTACGTCTAGATATTGTATCTTAGTAGGAGGAAATTTGGTGTCTTGGAAGAGCAAGAAACAGAATGTGGTTGCTGGTCTAGTGCAGAAGTAGAATATTGAGCAATGGCTATGGCGACATGTGAGCTAATTTGGATCAAACAGTTGCTCAAGGAGTTGAAATTTGGTGAGATTAGTCAGATGAGACCTGTGTGTAATAATCAAGTTGCTCTTCATATTGCGTCAAATCCAGTGTTCCATGAGAGAACTAAACACATTGAGATTGACTGTCACTTTGTTACAAAAAAGATACTCTCGGGAGATATTGCGACAAAATTTGTGAAGTCGAATGATTAGCTTGCTGATATTTTCACCAAGTCCCTTACTAGTCCTCGTATTAGTTATATATGTAACAAGCTCGGTACATTTGATTTATATGCATCAGCTTGAGGGGGAGTGTTAGTTTAATAATTAAATAGTAGTAAATAACATTAATCATATATGTATTAGGAGTAGGACACGTATTAACTATATATAGGGCTCATTGTATCATTATATTAATGAGTGAATAATATATTATTTTCTCTCGTACTTTCTCACGGTACCGATGAACTTGCTTGGTTGGATAGCCTACCCCGTGCAATCTGGATTAGTTGAGCCCAGTGGGCTACGGACACTGGAGGGTTAAACCAAATAAAATAATCCAGAAAGCAAGCAGCCAGGTGGTTGGCTACATGAGATATTACAGTTTGTACACAGAGACTACCGGGCTCTGTTAGTGTTAGCAACAAGGAACCAGTACAAGGTTATCTCTTTAAGACATAGCATCATCTGAAGAAATTGGAACTCGAAAAAGTGAAACATGATCACCAACCAATGCATGAAGGAAGTAACACAAGGGTCCATACAGATATAGATTGTTGGATCATTGGATCAGTTTCCCGTTGGTGCGAACCTCAGAAATATGAGATATCCTGCCTTCACATTCTGAACTTAAGATCGGACAGTAGTCGATCCTCAGTACCTTCAGGTTCGTGAGGCAACTCATCCCCTTGGGCAATGCAAATAATTTACCGCACTTGGAAATTTCAAGTTTTTCAAGTGCAGTGAGATTTTCCAGCCACTTTGGCAATGCTGAAAAACTGGGACACCTTTCCACTCTCAGGTACTGTAGAGTAGCACTGGCACCTTCAAGCCATCGCGGCAAAGTAACTAACTGTGGCAACCCCGCAAGAACTAACATCTTAAGACTCCCGAGGCATTGAACATCTTTTGACTCCAATTTGGGTAAGCCTCCAATAACCAGTGACCGGATCATCCTAAGTCCTTCAATATCTTGCCACTCCAACAATGTAAGCTCTTCACAGTCAACGATCAACAGATTCTCCAGAGCAGTAAGGTGTTTCATCGTACTTGGGAGAAAGGTCAGTCTTGGGCAACTTATAATTGCCAATGTGCGAAGGCTAGTCAGATATTGCAGGCCTTCAGACAAAGATACAAGATTTTTGCAGCTATGAATATGCAAAGAATGAAGAGATGATAAGCAGCCAATTGCTTTATCAGGAAAGCATGTTTGCTTGGTGGTTATATGCAAGTGTCTTAGGCTGATCAAACTTCCTATATCTTTAGGCAATCCTTCAAGTTGTGCACAATGAGAAACTCGAAGTGTCTGTAAGCTCAGCAACTTGTTAATCGAATCAGGTAATTCTTTAATGCTGCCATTAGAACTTATGTCAAGATATCTTAAGTACTTCAATTCGCCAACAGTGCGAGGCAGCTCATCAAAACATGAATCACTTATATCTAGCACCCTAAGTTGCGTGAATCTTGCTATGCAGTTCTCAACAAACATTGTACTCATCGGCCCTACTCCATCAACAGAGAATGATATGGTCCTCAATGTCTGGTTATTGAGAAGGGATGCTGGCAGTTCCTTGCCTGACAAATCATAGTCAGAAAATACCACATGTCTGACCTCATCAGAAATGCTTTGTGTGTGAGAGGCTACCGTACAGAATTCAACCCCTGCTGCTGACAGTGCAAGATCATGTACAAGGTCATGCAATCTACAGAGTGAGGTAAAAACAGAACGATATTCTTCAACTTCTTGAAAAAAGGATCTCGACAATAACTCTTG
The DNA here is from genome assembly GCA_005239505.1 of Nicotiana paniculata. NCBI lineage: Eukaryota > Viridiplantae > Streptophyta > Magnoliopsida > Solanales > Solanaceae > Nicotiana > Nicotiana paniculata. The sequence continues at coordinate 12,615 of MDKI01166948.1, read as the reverse complement.
GAAATATTGAATCCCAATGTGTTCAAGATCTTCGGATCCATTAGGCTGATTCACGAGACCTTCTGCTACCCACAACTGTATCAATTTATCTATTTCAATCACACAGTTCTTGGGAAATATTGAGCAGTAAGCAAGACAAACTTTGAGATTAGATGGTAATCGCTCGTAGCTCACTTTTAATGCTGGTAAAATTTTGTCATTCTGCTTTGAGTTCCACATCTGATGATTTTTAACTTCATTCCACTTCCATTCCTTAGTTTCCATATGCAACGAAGATCCTAAAATCATTAAGAGTAAGGGATTTCCCTCACACTTCTGCACTATATCTGATGCAATCCCAACGAGATTTGGATATAGCACTTCTTGACCTTGTTCAAAGGCCTTTCTCAAGAACAAACTCAGACAATCTTCACTTAATAAACCATTCAAACAGTATACAGGAAACGTCCCCATTATCGAAGCTACTTCCTCATTCCGTGTAGTCACAAGAATCTTGCTTCCACAAGCACCCACCACCAACAATCTCTTCAATTCATCCCACTTCATTGGGCCCTCATTCCACACATCATCTAAAACAAGCAAATACTTCTTTTCATACAAAGTCTCACGAACTAGATTCTGTAGTTCATTCATATCAAGATTCTCACATAAATCTTCTCTAACTGAATTCACAATTTGTTCTAATAATTTCTCTAAATTAAACACGCGAGTCACACGAACCCACAAACGCAGCTGAAAATGACTAACTACCCTTGAATCATTATACACCATTTTTGCAAGAGTAGTTTTTCCAACGCCTCCAACTCCAACAACCGGAAATACAAAAAGGGTTGCTTCATTTCCTGATTTTAAAAGCATTTCAACAACAATATCTCTATCAAAATCCCTTCCCACAACACCAGAGTAATGCACACATGCACGTATATGCGTAAGCCCTCTTGTTCTGTGAGGATTATGATAGCCCGCATATTCAATCACCATCATTGCAAACTTTCTGTACTTACCTATCTTATCCAGTTTCTTAATCAGCTTTCGAATTTCAACACACATTCGAATTCTATAGGCAAGAGTGTTTGATCTACAGAAGAAAAAACCATGTACCTTTTGAAGAGACCAAATTTCATACTCTTCAATCACATGTTCAGCATCATAAAAAGCGAGCTTTAGCATCTCAGCTACCTGATGACCAAAACGACCGTTAAATTCTGAATCTCTAACAAAGAGATCCAGTTTTCTGAGATGGGAATGCATATTCAAAGCCCTTGCAATGTCAACAACAGAATACAGTTTCATTAGAAGCATATCTGATAGAACATTTATATCCATGTTGATGGAAGGGAAAGTTGCAGATTTTTTAAGCTGATCCATAAAGAAAGATTGGTTCTTGGTTTGCAGCAGAGGAAATAAAGGAAATTCAAAACTTTATAATTTGTTGGCTGGAAAATCTACTTTCTTAGTTGACCTTTATTGATTGAATGTTGACTAAGATTAATAATTTCTAAAGTTCCACTACTCCAACTATTGAACTTTCATTACTTGAATTACATTCATATTTAGGCTTTTCAAACTTAGATAAGTTTTTGAATAAAACATGAATTTTGATATTTAGAGATCAATATAATTTTCCTCGAGTAAATTTGTTGTACCATATGTACGGTATCTGTTTTAATTGCTACTTAAACCCATTATTACGTAATGATGAAAAATGTCATTTTATTTAACAACCATTCAAACAAGCTGTAAAAGAAAGGCGACTGGAGTGTGTTTGATATTAATAACTTATAATCAGGTTGTTGTACGTTCTTAGGTTGCTGGTACTATCTTTCTGGCCTTCGTTGTTGTTACTATTCTATTGTCTTTTGTCATCTTCTTGAGCCGAGGATCTATCTGAAACAACCTCTTTACCCCCAGGGTAGGGGTAAGGTTTGCGTAACACTTACCCTCTTCAGAGTTCAGACCCCACTGGTGGGATTATACTAAGTTGTTGTTGTTGCTGCTGAACACCTAAACATTTTGTAGCACCAAATTCCTTTTTTCTTGCTATTCATTTCATTTGATTCCTCTCTATGAATAGAGCCTCGGATAATATTAGTTTGAAGGAATACGATGGAAAGGATAGAAAAAAGGAAAAAGACAGATCAGGAGAAAAAATTTACTCACAACTGATATTTACACCAAACCAATAAATTGTTTGTTGGTAAGTTTTTCACATAAAGTGAGAGTGTGTGCGCGTAAGCATGTGTTCTTTGATGAATTTTGTTCCTTTCTAACCAATCAACATCTTGGAGTGAAAAGTAAAAAAGAGACAACCACAATACTGGACATATTTCACAGTATAAATAATGATATATAATTAAAATTTATCTAAAATGTTAACAAACTATTCACATGTTATCAAGCAAAGTTGAGAGAGAAGGTTTAAGATTGACTAAAATGGTAACATGAAATTCATGCATAATGTTTTACACAAGTAATTAAATTTCTACTATAGTTTTTTTTTCATCTAAAAGAGAACATGGTCTTTAAGTAGGTCCTGGAGCTGTCATCTGTAAACTCCCATGTGTTTCTGAGACATCCACCATAAATTGGATGCATTCACCTCACCTACAACAATTGGTTATTTACTCCTTGGAGCTGTGATCTCTTAACTCCCATGTGATGTGGGACATCTCATAAATTTGACATATTCATCTCATGACCTACACCAAAAATTAATGAGTTATGTTGCATTGGAGTCAGAGGACTAACATCTTTATGGAAATGTATCAATAACCTGTTAGTAATAGGTTCAATATTTGATATATGATGTGAGAAATCACCATAGTTCAGTCGCTAATGCAGACAAGATAGTAATTCGTTATTCTTAACAATAGGTCTTGGAGACGTTTTGGTTCATCATGCTTTTGCTCTTGGTCTCGCTTCAGATATTTTATTTTTTGACTATCGTTATTGCTTCTCTTTACGTGGATTCTTTTCTTTATATGTTTCTCTTGAGCCGAGGGGTAAGGTCTGGGTACACAGTACCCTCCCCATACCACACCTATGGGACCACACTAGGTTTGTTGTTGTTGTTGTTGTTGTTGTTGTCGTTGTTGTTATGCTATAATTGTGGAAGTGGCAAATGAACTCAAGAGAAAACACAGCATAACGGACAAAGCTCGTTAACAGACATTCAAGAACTTGGTTTCATATGCGAATATGGCTTCAGGTGTACCTTTTTTCTTCCATTTTGTGTGTGTGTATGTGTGAGAGAGAGAGAGAGAGGCACAGATCAGTAAGGAAAATGGGCACCTGAGGGATAATCAGAAAGCATTTTGGCTCTATGTAACCACTAACCATAAGAATTTCATATTCAGTCGACAGTCATGTAACCTTCAAACTCAAAACTGTAGTAGTTCATTCAAAACACTACTACAAGAAGCAATTCATCATGTTGTTTGAAGCATCTAGTAACGAGCCTCGATATCCTCTAGGAAGCCGGTAAGTTACCAGGCGTGATAAGGTCGATTTTGGGTCATTCCCCGTGTGCATTTTATCACTTGAGATAGTTCTCAATAAAGAGCAATCAGTAAAACATATTGGATTAAACAAACTAAAATTTAACTCCGTTTGTGTGAGCTTACTCACTTTGACCTTCACAAACCAGATAAAGGTGGAGGGTCGCAGTAGGTTGACAGTTAAAACTAATCATTTTTTTTACGGAGCCTCATAATTTTAAAAAAAAAAAAAATTGGAAAAAACTGTAGCCCATCGAAGGGACTATTATGACAGATTCATCGAAGGGCATTGAAAATTCTTTGATTCTGGAACCTAAACTAGTCAACAAAGAGATAAAGAGTACTAGACTAAGCAATAAAGTATATACATGAATAAAGTTTAAATTTCAATTTTAAGACCTTTTGCTCGGGGTTTTTTCGCTCTAATGGGGTGAGAGGAGAAAGGAATCAAGGAAGAATAAAAGAAAGTTGTACCTCACTGTATATTCTGATATCATTAAGATGAATTTCTTGGATGTGAGCTATCTTTGACCAATCCTCTCCAGTATCCATTTCACATCTTCTACTTAATCCAGGGCATTTCTGGATTTTCAGCATCCTCAATGTAGTAAGAGAACTCATGCTATCCGGCAGAGATGACAATTTTGGACATCCTGTAATCTCAAGCTTCTCGAGGGATGTGACATTCTCCAGCCAAGCAGGCAATGCAACAAAGCTTGGACAAGTCGAGATGCGAATGAATTTTAGACTATTAGAATCCCCTTTCAACCACTCGGGCAAATCCACCAAATGTGGAAGTCCTCCGATCACAAGTGACCGTATTCGCTTTAGGCCCTGAATATCTTGCCAGTCGGACAACATAAGCGCTTCACAATTGACAATCATAAAGCTCTCTAAGGCTGACAATAGAACTATGCCCCTTGGCAAAGAACTCAACCTCGGACAATCACCGATCACTAGAGTCCTAAGTTTTGTGAGCTTCTGTATTCCTTCAAATAGTGATACAAGATTTTCACATCCAAATATTGATATGGATTGAAGAAGAGCCAAGGATCCCAATGCTTTCTCTGGCAAATTCTGCTCTTTTGTTGTCAAGTACAGATGTCTTAGACTGACCAAATTTCCCAGCTCCCTTGGCAATTTCTGAAGTTTTGTGCAAAGAACAAGCCGCAAAGTTTGCAGATTCGGCAACTTGCAAATGTTACTGGGAAGCATCTGGATACTGTTGTTGCCACTAAAATCAATGTACCTTAGATGCTTCATGTTTCCAATGGAATCTGGCAACGTCTCAAGACTTGAATGGCGTAAATCTAATACCCGCAAGTATTTGAATCTTGAAATGCATTGACCAACCAAAAGAGTAGCATATCTTTCAAATCCTTCAGACGGAGCAAAAACAGTTCGAATTCTGTTCTGTTTGCACAAAATTTCTGGAATGCTTTTCTCTGCAGGACTATAACTGAAAAGCGTTATATGACGAACCTTCTCAGTTATACTATCAGTGTTGTTTTTTATCACACAACAATCGGTTTGTGCAACTAATACTGCCAGGTCATGAACAAGATCATGCATTTTAAAAGTTACGAATGAGTCGTATGCTTCAACCTCTTCGAAAAGAGATCTCGAACACAACTCTTTCACATAGTGGACACCAATATCTTCCAACTCTTGGCTTTCATTAGAAGAATGTATCAGCCCTTGCGCCAACCACAACTGAATCAGCATGATGCTCGCAATTTCTTGACTCTTGGGAAATATTGAACAGTAAGCAAAGCATTGCTTCAAGTAATATGGCAACTGATTATAGCTTAACCTTAGTGCAGGTAAGATATCATCATTTTCCTGTTTTAGTTGCCATATCTCATCATCTCTCACTTTTAACCATTCCCTTTCATCAGTTGTCGCATATAACATACTACCTAGAGTCTTCACTGCCAAAGGCACTCCTTTGCATTTCTTTACAATATCTTCTCCAATTTTAGTTAGGTTCGGAAAATGTCTCTCTTGTCCATTTCTAAACGCCCATTTCAGAAACAAAGAGAAGCAATCCTCATGTGGTAGTTCTTTCAAGCTGTATGTAACAACAGACTCCATCATCGAGGCAATATAATCGCTGCGAGTGGTGACAACAACCTTGCTTCCACGCGCTCCCACCATCACCAAACTTCTCAATTCTAACCACTTTGAACGATCCCGACTCCAAACATCATCAATGATGAGTAAAAATCTCTTCGCACGCAAAGCATCTTGAAGCGAAGAGTGCACTTGTTCAACGTTAAAGTTATCACACGGTACACCACTCACCAAATTAACAATGTTCCTAGCCAACTTTATGACATCAAAATCCTGTGAGGCACACAACCAAATCCTCAAAGGAAAATTCTTTACTATCCTCTCATCTCTGTACACTAATTTAGCAAGTGTGGTTTTCCCCACACCTCCAATTCCAACAATTGAAACCACAGAGAGACACTCATCAAAACCATTTTCTTGCATTAGAACTTCAACAATCTCTTCACTCTCATTCCTCCTTCCAACAACATCAGATGGAAGAACAAAGGAATATGTCAAATCCCTTTTCATTTCTAAGGCAACAGTTCTCTCAGATAAGTGAAATTTAACTTTATCAGCTGCAATACTATCTAACCTCCCCCTTATTTCTTTTATCTTATGACTCATTTCGTATCTAAAAAGCAGCTTTTTAAAGGGTGAGAGTAAAAAACCAACCTTGGATTTAAGCCTTTGCCTTTGTTGTCCATAAGTCTGAATTTCATCAAGAAAATCATCAGCATCATAAAGAACATCTTTAAGTTCCTCAAGCCAATTTGTCAACACATGATTCTTGATTTGTTGCCCTTCAGCATCCAAGAGTACATCTCTAATGGTAATTAAGGTTTTCTTTAGTTTGTTAAAATCATTTTTAACACCCCAAATTAAGTAAAATTCTTGAAGTGCATGTGATCCTAGTTTTCCTAAGATTGAGTTTGCAATGTTGAAGAGAAAAGATTCTGCTGCCATATTCTTTCAGAAGGTGTGAAAAGGTAAAGAGAAAGAAAATTTTGGCAATGTGAAAATCTAGCTAGGAAAAAAGCTGGATAGAGGAAGTTTGGTGTTCCTAAGACTTTGTATCAACTTAGAAAGAACAAGGAAAATGAGTTGGATTGAGTGGAAATGACAACCACATAGCCACTTTTAAGCATGTTGCTTAAAATATATTAACAGTTTATTATATATTTAAGATTTAACTAACTTCGCTCAAATTTTAAGACAAAGTATCCTAAAGTTTAAACCTCAAAGTTCAAACTTCAACATCATGTCCTAAAGTTCAAAAATTGTGTCCATAAATTCCAATCTTATGTCCTGAATTTTAAATTAACAATTCAAATTCATGATACTTAATCCTAAAGTTTAGGTGAATTGGCTAATTATTAAATATATTATAAAATATCAATATATTTTAAATAGCAGGTTTAAAAGTGACAATTTTGCCTTAGATTGTGGCATGGGAGTTGACTACTTGACTTTTGAGGTTTACAAAATTAGGCACGTTTGACTATAGGTATTAGCAAAATCAATCAATGGTATAAAAATTTAAAAATTCAAACTCCGTGTTTTTATTGAACACAAAATTTAAGAAAAAAAAGAATAACTTTATTTCAAAAATTTATGTGCTGTTGTAAATTATCTCACTAAAATAAAGTAGGAAATTTGAAGTTAAATTAGTTTCAAAAAAGAAAATATTTGAGACAGAGTAAAAAAGAAAAATATGATACATAAATTGAGACCGAAGAATGTAATTAATTGAATAAAATAGGATACATTTTACTAAGTTCTCTGTAACATTTTCTTGGGGAGTGGTAGGTCGGGTGAATAAGAAGGTGAGAATAAGAAAATAACCGATTTTTCAAGACAATTTTAATTTGTATTTTATGTATTTTCCTTCTGTACCCAAAAAGGAAAAGGAAAAGGAAATTTTCATATGAGAATAACTGGGATACCTACATTTCCAATTTTATAGCTCATATTTTAATTTATAACCAACTAACTCAAAAATAATGGGAGAATGACACAGTTACCTACAAAAATAAAAATATTTACCCTTGTCTATCCATTTATTTTTCTACCCATCAAACTAATTACATTTCATACTCATAGTAGTTTTTGTGGGAAATTTTTTCTTTATTCTCCAATTCTTTTTTATTTCTATGCTTCTTTTCTTTTCTTTTTTCTTTTTTTCTTTCTTTTCTCCTTTTCTTTTTCCTCGTCTTCTTCTTTCTTTCTTTTTTTCTTTTCTAATTTCATTTAACTTCTTTTTTTATATTCTTTTTTCTCTTCATAATCTAATTTCATTTACTGTTTTAACTATTTTTATTATTCTTTTTTTTATATTATTACTAAAGAAAAATCAAATTGTGTACCAATTAAATGTAGCTAATACAACCAAAAAATATTAACTAACATATGATACCTGTATAGTATAGAGCTATACCAACAGGGTATACAATTGTACGCAAAGAGTTAAATTTATTTTTTTTAATTCAATACTGAAATAATATCAGTTGTCAATAAAAATTCAAAAAATAACTGATATAATAAATATTTGTTCACCTTTTTTTAATATGACTAGTATAATATACCTTTTGTCTTTTTTCTCATTTTTTTAATTCAATTATTAAAGTGAAATAATATCATTTGATCTAATTCACTGATATCATACTGACTGTTGCCGAGCACCATAAAGTACATAATCAGATTCTAAGAATCAACATGTGATTGTCATGCAAACCTTGATCTCATTCCTTATAAATATCAGTACATACTCTACCATTAGAATTCATGTTCAAATGGTAGCTAAAACATGTTTATATCGGCACAAAATAATTTCAGCACTTGAATTTATGTTCATATAAATAATTTCAGAGTAGAATTCACTTAAAATGCAGCTAAAACAACCAAAAAAATGTTCAAACTACCATATGATACCAATATGACATATAACTATACCAACATGATATACACTTTTACTGGCTAGTTTCCGGTAACTATATGACTATGCTACTATTACATAACACACATGCATAAAGAGAAAAATAAAAAAAATAGTGTACCACATATTAATATAATAAAGTATTTCAGGATATTGTACTATATTACTATTATTAAAAAAAATTCAAATAATGTACCAATTAAATGCAGCTAATACAACCAAAAAATGGTTCAACTAGCATATGATACCAGTATAGTGTATAGTTATACCCTACAGGGTATACAATTGTACGCAAAGAGTTTAAAAAAGATTTTTTAATTCAATTATTAAACTAAGATAATATCAGTTGTCAATAAAAATTATAACAAATTCTAAAAGGACCTAATTGTGTGAGTATAACGTTACGTTACATGGTATACTGTAATATTATATCATTGGAATGAGATGTATACTTGAATGATATACTATATACCATTTTGGTATACATTACAAATTCTTCTTCACCAGTTCAACGCAATAAATTATACACTATTGAATTAAATACTATATACCAAAATAGTATATAGTATGTTATTTTAGTATATATAAGATTGGTTTACTCTTTCAAATTATAGTACTATATTGTTGTAATTTATTATATATAATTGAATTAATTATTGTATACCAATACGGTATACAATATAAAATGTTGGTATGCAATACAAATATATCTTCTATGCTAGTTCAACTCAATTCAACGCCCCTCAATCAAGCTAAGGAACATCAACAACTTGGCAAACCACCCCATTATATTTTAAATGATTCGGCAACAGATAGGGTGTGTAATGTTTATTTCGTCAAAAATATTAGTACTGTAGTATGCTGTAAGTTAGCCAACTTGGGCAATACAAATGTCCTTAAGGCAATATTTTTTCAAGATGATGATAATAATAATAATAATAATAATAATAATAATAATAATAATAATAATAATAATAATAATAATAATAATAATAATAATAATAATAATATCTTTTTGTGCTCTCAGGTTCATATATTTTTATAATATTATATTATTTTATTTTTAATTAGTATTGTTATGATAAGATGATAAAACATATTAGGAAAATGTAATGCGATTAAAAGATAAAGGTGCATATGTATTTGAGAACATAATTTATCAACAAAAAAAAAAAGAGAACATGAACTTTCATGCCAAATAATGGCAAAGATAAGAATGGGTAGAGCGGGTAAAATAAATGTGTCCATTTAGATGGTAAAAATTAGATTTTTAACAAGTTTAAATATGTGGATTTAAATTCCAATTTTGATTTTGTGAGAAATTTGTAGTGAGTGTTATTTAGACTTGTTAGAAATAGTATAAGGAGGTTGTATATAACGTTTGGAGTCATTTAATGGAGATTTGAACTGGTTTTGAAGAAGAATTGCAACTAAAAATCGTGGAAGAAGTTCGTCTACAGACACTTGTATAAATGTGTATAAAAGTGTAGAATAGTATATAAGATATGTTTATATACTCATATACACTATTATACAATATTATACATAATTATAGAGGAAAAACTAACTTCATCTTCTTCCTTGCGTCTTTTCTGAAATTTAACTCAAATCTTGCTCAAATTTACTTCAAATCACTTCAAATTTAAATTTTGAACTCCTTTATATATTTTCAATCAATTGGAACAACACCCAAATCAAACAACTAACAAACTCAAAAAATTCTTGAAGTATATGTAGAAGATATGAGAAGAAGAGAGAGAAAGCGAGAAGCAGTAATGCGATGACTCCTTGAAGTATATGTAGAAGATATGAGAAGAAGAGAGAGTCAAAAAACAATGGTCCTGAGAACACAAATTTAACTCCATAACTTTTAGAAGCAATGATTGTAAGAACACATATTTTGAATTTGCTAGTACTTTTAAAATATGTACAATATGGACTAGGTCGGGTAAAACCTAAAAATATAACTATTTTTTGTTATGGTATGAAGTTATGTGTATTTTCTTGTAATTCTTTAAAAAGGAAATACTAGTCAAATTTGGTTTGAACTGCCATTTTTTATATTGGCCACAAGATTTCAGTGCGGTGAAGTTGAAGCTCCCCACCTGTTTGTGAAATGTCCTCTGAGAGCGAAGGACCTCTAAGGCAAGCATGTGAAGTTTGCACCATTTCTGCCATTGTAATAAACAATTGCCAATTAGCAATATAAAAATGCTGCTACAGTGACATATTAGTTAGTTCAAAGTCAAGTCAACACTATAAAGTTTGTCCTCTTTTTCTTTTTCCCCAACTTGTTTGTTAAGAATATTGATTTTGAGAAGAAGAAAATCTAACTAAAGCTAAGTTAAGCGAAGAAGAGAAGAAAATAATGCAAATAAGATAAAGGGTTTTTCATTCATAGCCTCTGAAATGGCAAACTCGGTACATATAGAGGAAGTAAAGCCTAGGGGTCAAAGTGAAATAAAATAACTACTTACAGGACTAAAATATAAAATGTAATAACTTATAGGTAAATAACAAGCTCAACTCCCATGTACACTTCCGACAACCTAGAGTACTACTTCCTGAAGCTACTCTATTTCTAATTGCTATCATTGTCGATGCGAAGAAACTTCCTAGTTTGTTAATTATGATTTAATAGAAGTCAACAAGAAGCAAACGCTCTTCAGTTCTCACAAGGATATCCTATAGTCCAATAAAGTACCAATCTTTGCACTTATTAATTAGTTTGTACTTCCTATGCTAAAAGAAAGTTGTAAATCAAGAACCAATCTTTCTCTATGGATCAGCTTCAAGAATCTGCAACTTTCCCTTCCATCACCATGGATATGAAGGTACTAGTTGATATGCTTCTAGTGAAATTGTACACTGTTGTTGACATTGCAAGGACTTTGAAAATGCATTCCCAACTCAAAAAACTAGAGCTCTTTGTTAGAGTCACAGAATCTGATGATCTCTTTGATCATCAGGTAGCTGAGATGCTAAAGCCCGCTCTTTATGAAGCTGAACATGTGATTGAAGAGCATGAAATTTGCTCTCTGCAAAACCAATTGCTTCCCAATTCGACATCAGCAAAGGTGTGTGTTTTTTCCTTCTCTGGATCACACCCTTTTGCCTATAGGATTCGAATGTGTCTTGTAATGCGAAAGCTCATCAAGATATTGGATAAGATAAGTAGGAACCGAGTGTTTTTTAAGAGGATGGGATATGGTGGCTTTCCTAGTCCTCACAGAGCAAGGGGGCTTATACATACACGTGCGTATGTGCATGACTCTGGTGTTGTAGGGAGGGACTTTGATAGAGATATTGTCCTTGAAACGCTTTTAAAATCAGGAAATGAAGCAGCCCTTTTTGTATTTCCTGTTGTTGGATTTGGAGGTATTGGGAAAACTACTCTTGCGAAATTGGTGTATAATGATCCAAGGGTAGTTAGTCATTTTCAGCTGCGTGTGTGGGTTCGTGTGTCTCGTGTGTTTCAAGTAGAGAAATTATTGGAGCAAATTGTGAATTCAGTTAGAGAAGATTTGTGTGAGAATCGTGATATGAATGAACTGCAGACTCTCGTTCGTGAGACTTTGTATGAAAAGAAGTATTTGATTGTTCTAGATGATGTGTGGAATGAGGATCCAGTGAAGTGGGATGAATTGAAGAAGTTGTTGATGGTGGGTGCTTGTGGAAGCAAGATTCTTGTAACTACGCGGAATGAGGCAGTTGCTTCGGTAATGGGGACGGTTCCTGCATACTGTTTGAAGGGTTTATCAAGTGAAGATTGTCTGACTTTGTTCTTGAGTAAGGCCTTTGAAGAAGGTCAAGAAGTACTATATCCAAATCTTGTTGGGATTGCATCAGATATAGTGCAGAAGTGTGAGGGAAATCCCTTACTCTTAATGCTTTTAGGATCTTCATTACACATGGAAACTAAGGAATGGAAGTGGCATGAAGTTAAAAATCATAAGATGTGGAACTCAAATCAGAATGACAATATTTCACCTGCACTAATCGTAAGCTATGAGCGATTGCCATCTAATCTCAAAGTTTGTCTTGCTTACTGCTCAATCTTATCCAAGGACTGTGTGATTGAAATAGATAAATTGATACAGTTGTGGGTAGCAGAAGGTCTCGTGAATCAGC
>ML357072.1:0-20347 GCA_005239505.1 Nicotiana paniculata | reverse complement strand
ATACACTCCCTGGTTGATGTTTTCTTTTCCAATCAAGGGTATACACTCCATGGTTGATGCTTTATTTTCCCGACGCAAGGTATACACTCCTGTAGTCGATGCCAATCAAGGGTATACACTCCCTGGTTGATGTTTTATTTTCCAATCACGGGTATACACTCCCTGGTTGATGTTTTATTTTCCAATCAAGGGTATACACTCCCTGGTTGATGCTTTCTTTTCCAATCAAGGTTATACACTCCCTGGTTAATTTCTTTTCCCAGCGCAGGGTGTACACTCCCGTAGTCGATGCCAATCAAGGGTATACACTCCCTGGCTGATGGTTTCTTTTCCAATCAAGGGTATACACTCCCTGGTTGATGATTTCTTTTCCAATCAAGGGTATACACTCCCTGGTTGATGCTTTCTTTTCCAATCAAGGTATACACTCCCCGGTTGATGCTTTCTTTTCCAATCAAGGGTATATACTCCTTGGTTGATGTTTTCTTTTCCAATCAAGGGTATACACTCCCTGGTTGATGTTTTCTTTTCCAATCAAGGGTATACACTCCCTGGTTGATGCTTTCTTTTCCAATCAAGGGTATACACTCCCTGGTTGATTTCTTTTCCCGACGCAAGGTATACACTCTCGTAGTCAATGCCAATCAAGGGTATACACTCCTTGGTTGATGCTTTCNAAGGGTATACACTCCCTGGTTGATGATTTCTTTTCCAATCAAGGGTATACACTCCCTGGTTGATTTCTTTTCCCTATGCAGGGTATACACTCTCATAGTCGATGTCAATCAAGGATATACATTCCCTAGTTGATAATTTCTTTCCAATCAAGGGTATACACTCCCTGGTTGATGATTTATTTTCCAATTAAAGGTATACATTCCCTAGTTGATAATTTATTTTCCAATCAAGGGTATACATTCCCTAATTGATTTCCTTTTCCCGACATAAGGAGCACGTGCTCCCTAGTCGATGAAAATTACGGGTATACATTCCCTAATTGATGATTTCTTTTTCAATTAAGGGTATACGTTCCCTAATTGATTTCTTCCCCAGCATAGGGTATGCAATACCTAGTTGATTTCTTTTTTGCCACTCCCGGTGGATCTTGCTTTGAGATATAGGGTATCCACTCCCTAGTCTGCAATAACCCCGGATGCATTGCTCCCGGCTTTTTACCGCTTTCAATAATAAAATAGTGTAGATTTCCTTACAATAACTCACGAAATTCTCCTAGTAAAAACTGGGGCGGAAAATTTCGTTCGTTTGTTTGGATTTTTGTGCAGATTACATTTTTAGGACCTTGGCACACGAGACGACCAAAATAAGAAGTTTCGATCCAAAACAATAAAACAAAAAGAGGAAAGAGAATTGAACCCAAAGTGCAGAAACAGGAAAGATATGGACTAGTCAGGACGAGATCGAAGTCATCCGTTTGGTATATCCTGCCTTGACCCGAAAAATGACAAGACAAAACCAGCGCCTATAACTAACAAGCATCAAGGTCCAGATCAAGTCTGTATAAAAGCAGCCAAGATTCAAGATCAGGCTTCAGCAAACTAGTAGATAGGACTCTTGTAACTCATAGTTGATAGGTTTAGATTAGTCTTCTCCATTTTTGCTATTTTGGTGTAATAAGGAGCTCAGTAAGCAGTAAGAAGTAGAAACAACAGTGAAATCACAGCTTCCCGGTAGTCCCAACTACCAAAACTTCCAGAACTACACTGACCTGATTCATTTACAACCAAGGATATGTAGGCAACCTCCGAAGCAAGGTTCAGTCAAACTTTTTCAAAATGCTTTCAATTGGAGTACCAAACGGGCAAAAATTTCTCATAGTTGCTCACTTTATCTTTGCCCGAAAAACTCTTCATGTTCTCGAGCAAAGTGAGGCAGCTGTGAACACCCAATTTTTGCCCCGCATGGAAATTACTCCTAAAAATAATCAAAAAATAATTTTAATAAATTTTAGGAACTTTTCTTTATTTAGTTGCATTTCATGCATGTTTACTACTTTAATATTATAGAAAAGAATCATAAAAAATTATCTTATTTTTCATTTCGTGCCATTTAGGTTTAAACTGCATTTTTAGGATTTAGTTACATTATCAAATACATCTTCTAAAAATCAAAATTGCATTCGTAGGTTAATTAATCAATTAGTTGCACTAGTCCATCACTAGATAAAATAAATACATAGGCTAGCCCAGAAATAGATTTAAATTAAATTTGAGTCTAAAGTGGCTAATTCTACAAAAGCATAAAAAGAAGAGAAGGTTGTTAAGGCTAAATTCACACTGGGCCAATTTTCATGGCCCAATTCCCTCCAATCCACTCAAAACCCGCCTGCCTACCCGACCCGACCGGCCCAACCTCCCTCTCACTATAACCCTAAAGATGAGACCTAATCTCTAGAACGGACCCCTTAGAGACGGACGAGCGTCGTTTCCCCTTAGTCCCATCGTCTTCCTCACTTCCTCTCAAAAAATACACCCCTCCTTGACACAAAGAAGGAAAAAATCAGATGCCCCCCCCCCCTCCCAGAGACGGATGAGCGCCGTTTTCCCCTTCCCCCCTTCTTCTTCCTCATCGCTCAACAGAGAAAGGGCCAGACCCGTCGACTTTCCCCTTCCTTTAGAGAAAAAATCGAGAAGCTCCACCATCTTCCTCACTCTCTCTTATCTTTAACACTCCACATGGACGAAATTTTGGTCCCTCACCCCTCAAAACAAGCTGGTAAATCTACTTAAAACAAGAACTAGCAGCTACTTCCTCTCATCTCATATACACACTAGCATTACGCACAAAAGAGATTCGAAAATCTCTTCTACCTCACTCTTTATGGGATCATTCGCACACCTTACACAATTGAAGTATAGCAAATCTGGAATCAAATCCAAATCTGAAATTTCAAAGAACTTCAAAAAAGCAAAAATGAAACAAAAGCATGAATTAAAACGAATTTCGAGGCTGCGTTTTCAACGTCACAATTTCTGTGAATTCGAGTCCCATTTGGGCTATGGAGCTGCTGTCTGCTGCCGTACTGCTGATTTCTTGCTTGTGTCGAGCTCCGTTTCATTCTTTTATCCTTTACATGGCACCTTGAGCAACTTGTTACTAGGTGTCTTCAGCTTTTGTATTTTCATTTCGAAAATTAATGAAGATTGAATCTACTGTTATACTATTTGTTTGATTTAGTCTCCGATCTTAGTAATTGGTTGTGGACTGAATTACCTGAAGTATCCGATATATTGATCAACATATGACTAGAGGATATTTTCTAGATTCATGCTTGGACTTCATTGTTGTGCGGATTAAGTTCTGACATCTACTTGTTGATCAACATTTTTCTGCTTTTAAAGTTCTTGTTCAATCCATATTGCACATATGGAACTTAGGCAGAATCTCATGTTTTTCTTTCTGCTAAAAATGATGATAAATCTGAATATTTCTGGCAAGTAGATTTGGCTGGTCCTGGCGTGTTCCATTTACTTGATAGCTAATATGATAGATCAAATGATCTTTGAATGCGATACAAGTAACATGTTTTAGCTTTGAGCTAGAATAACATAGGGGATAACTTTCTTTGTTGACCTGTCAATATCATGTTGTGTCAATAAAGTGCATCATCACTTTACCATCTGATTAAGAAGGCGGCTTCGGGAGAATTTGATAAATTGAAAACTCAACATCTAGAAATTTAGAAAGTTTTAAGGCATATGATTGTGTGATTGGACACCCTAAAGTTTTCCTTCAAATAAGAAATTAAATCATCGTGACCATAGTCATGATTACATAACCTACACTCGGGTGTGGCAACTCATGCTCTCGACCCTAACTTCAAACAATAGTAAAATCACACGTTGTAATCGTGAGTGCATTTCATGTGACGCGGTTGCGATGTGTCTAAAAACGACAAGTGCACGCCATCGTGACTTGTTCCAAGATAAATCCATAAACATCCTAATTGATCTTAAAGCTAAAATGCTCCTTCAAATAGAAAACATAGAGAATAATTAAACATCGCCTCAAATAGGCATTCTAAAACCGTCACGACCATAGTCTTGACTACGTAATCTACATTCGGGTGTGCCAGCTCATGTCCCCGACTTCAATTTAAAATTATATTAAAATCACGTGTTCCAATTGCGGGTGCATTTCATGTGGCGTAATTATAATATGTCCAAAAACAAACAAGTGCATGCCATCGTGACTTGTTCCAAAAATAATTATAAATATTAAAAGTGGTTCAAAGGGTTTAAAATGCACAATAGTTTAAAATATGTAAATAATTAGATAATTAGGCCAAATATTAATAGTTAAGCGACCGTGATAGAACCACGGAATTCGGGAGGGCATAACACCTTCTCCCGGGTTAACAGAATTCCTTACTCGGATTTCTGATCGCAGACAAATTAAAACAGAGTCAAAATTTCCTCGGTTTGGGATTTTAAAATAAAACGGTGTCCCGGAGCATCGTCAAAAATACGGGTGGCGACTCTGAAATAATAATAAGTCCCAAAACCGAATAATATTACTTTAATTGGAAAAACTCCCTTATTACCCTCCCCGGTGAAAAAGGAGGTGTGACAATGTCAATTTGGATTCGTTAACTTATTGTTTAAGTATTGTTTCAAGTATTTTGGAAGTGTTCGTTGTTCTCTTATTTTTTTTATGTTACATAAGGAGTGAGCTGGATGTCAGTGTTACAGTATGTATAAAATTCCGGTTGGTTTCATTGTGAAATGATGATTGATGAACTTTATGAGTTTCACAGCTTCTGTTTACAATTGTTGATACAAAAATGTTGTGAAGGGATTGGCTTGAATTGTGAAAGTTTTCATAAATAAACTGATATAATATGTCTGGTGGTAGCGGGTTGCACGCCGCAACAAGGAGTGATAAGGGTGGACAGGTGGGATCGGGCTGCACGCCGAAACAGGGGAAATAAGGGTATTATATATATAGGGAGGAGCAATAAGGGTGGACAGGTGGGAGCGGGTTGCGCTCCGCAACAAGGAGCGATAAGGGAGAATATTTATGTTTCCCTGATTTTTAAAAATAAGGATTTGGAAAACTCCGATTTTATTAAAAAGGTTTTCATACTCTGATTTTTACAGTGATTTAAATTGAAACTTGGAAATTTTGAGGAGTTGATTATAGCTGATATCTGAAAAGAGTTATCTGAGTTTTTTTTATTTATTATTGCAAGTTACTGGTTATTTAGTTTAATATTATTATTTCCTCCTTGCTTTATTATATATTGTTCACATGTTATATTGTTAATGCCCCGTCGTAGCCTCGTCACTAATTCGACGAGGTTAGGCTCGGCACTTACCCAGTAAATGGGGTCGGTTGTACTGATACTACACTCTGCACTCTTTTGTGCAGATCCAGGTACCGGCCAGAGTTAGGAGATTTTAGAAGCTGCGCATTTTCATTGGAGACAAGAGGTAGATCTGTTGGCGTTCGCAGACTCCTGGAGTCTTCTCTACACTATTTAGTTGTTGTTTTATTTCATTTGAAACAGACATATAAACTTCTTTCAGCCCATTATTTGTAGTATTCTTAGTAGTTCGTGAATTGTGACAACAGACCCTGGGTAGGCTTATGGTTATGTATATTTAGTTCGAGGTTCGGCTGATTTATTCGGTTATTATTATTCATGGAGTTACTTATTGGGAAATATTAGATTCAGATTATCTTTAAAATTGTTCTGTTATGTATAGGTAAATTTTAAGAGAAAATGGTTAATTAAATTTCTAACATTGGCTTTCCTAGCAAGCATTGTGTTAGGCGACATCAAGATCCCCTGGGTTGGGAATTTGGGTTGTGACAAGTTGGTATCAGAGCATTAGGTTGCATAGGTCTCACAATTCACGAACAAGCTTGATAGAGTCTGAGGGGTCGGTACGGAGATGTCTGTACTTATCTCTCAGAGGCTATGAAGTTAGGAACAAACTCTGTTTTTATTTCTACTCTGTCGTGTGATCCTTGGTATCTCAAACACTGATTGAACTCTTCTACTCTCTCGTAGATGGAGAGAGCATGTGCTTCTTCTTCCGCTGACCAACAATCCGATTTTCCAGCAGTAGCAACTCCTATTAGGGGCAGAGGCCGAGGCCACGTCAGGGGCCGAGGCAGGGGGCGGACACAACCTACTTCTCGGACATCAGCTTCAGTTGCGGAACCCAAGATTGAGATTGATGGGGGCTCTAGATTAGACTGTTCCAGCTGGACCAGCTCAGGTCCTATAGGGGTTTATTGCTACCCCGGTACTTCAAGATGCTTTGGTCCGATTAGTGGGCCTTATGGAGAGTGTAGCTAAGACTGGCGCACTCCCTGTTGCAACAGCCGTATCACAGGATGGAGGAGGGGTCCAGACTCCCGTTACCCACACTTCTTATCAGATATGCCTCAGATCCAGACTCCAGCAGCCAACCCAATTGGGGTAATTCAGACAGTTGCTGCAGCCCCGATTGCTGAGGGGGCAGTTATGACTTCCGATGCTTTGTGGAGATTGGAGAGGTTCATCAAGCTTTTCCCTGTTCACTTCAGTGGTGCTACTTCAGAGGATCCTCAGGAATATCTAGCTAGTTTTCATGAGGTTCTTCGTAATATGGGTATTTTGGAGACCAATGGGGTCGACTTCGCAGCATTTCAGATGACTGGTTCCGTCAAGAAATGGTGGAGGGATTATTTTTTGACTAGACCAGCTGGGTCACCTGCTCTGACTTGGGATCAGTTTTCTCACCTCTTTTTGGAGAAATTTTTGCCTATCACTACCAGAGAAGAGAAGCGTCGTCAGTTTGAGCATCTTCAGTAGGGCGGTATGACAGTTACCCAGTACAAGAATCGCTTTATGGATTTGGCTCTGCATGTTATTCTTTTATTGCCCACAGAGAGATAGAGGGTTAGGAGATTTATTGAGGGCCTTGCCCAGCCCATCAGGTTGCAGATTCCTAAGGAGACAAGGACTAAGATTACATTTGAGGATGCGACCAATGTGGCTAGGAGAGTTGAGATGGTTCTCGGGATGGGAGTTCAGGGGTCAGACAAGAGAACTCACCATTCCAGTAGATTTAGCGGTGCCTCGTCTGGAGGCGGAGATACTCAGGGTAGAGGCCATTCTTCCATGCCATTTAATTCAGCACTTCAGACATCCCATGGTGCCTCAGGTGGTCGTGGCTCTTACTTGCCTTATTCTGATCAGTCAGCCCCTATCAGAGCACCTCTTCTTCAGAGTTATTATCGTGGTCAGTCGGTTCGCCAGGGTCAGCCTTAGTATCAGGATGGGTGTTATGAGTGCGGTGAGTATGGGCACATTTGGAGATCTTGTCCAAAATTTTTGGGTAATCAGCCTCAGTACCAGAATTTCCGGCACCACCTGCCCATCCGACCAGGGGTAGGGGTCAGGTAGTCAAAGGTAGAGGTCAGAATGTTAGAGGTGGAGGTCAGCATGCTAGAGGTGGAGTCCAGCCCGCTAGAGGTGGCGGCCAACCCGTTAGAGGTGGAGAACCACCTGTCGGGAGTCCTCCTAGAGACGTAGTTTAGGGTGGTGGGGCCCAGACTCGATTATATGCATTTCCAGCCAGACCCGAGGCGGAGTACTTCGATACAGTTATCACAGGTACCATTTCAGTTTGTAATAAAGATACTTCAGTTTTGTTTGATCTGGGGTCTACTTATTCTTATGTGTCATCCTATTTTGCCTCGTATTTGGTTTTTCCCCACGATTCCTTGAGTGTCCTTATTTATGTGTCAATGCCGGTGGGGGATTCTATTATTTTAGATCGTGTATATCGTTCGTGCGTAGTCATTATTGAGGGTCTTTAAACTAGTGTAGACCTTTTGCTTCTTGACATGGTCGACTTTGATGTCATATTGGGCATGGATTTTTTGTCACCTTATTATGCCATCTTGGACTGTCATGCTAAGAAAGTTACTTTATCTTTGCCGGGATTGCGTCGGTTAGCATAGAAAGGGACTCCTGGTCATTCTCCCAGCAGAGTGATTTCTTATGCCAAGGCTCATCGCATGGTTGAGAAAGGATGTTTTGCTTATTTGGATCATATCCGTGATTTTGATGCAAGGTTTCTTCAATAGAGTCAGTGCCTATTGTTCGGGAGTTTCCCGAAGTGTTTCCTGCAGACCTGCCGGGGATGCCATACGACAGGGATATTGATTTTTGTATTGATGTTGCTTCGGGCACTCAGCCCATTTCTATTCCTCCATACCGGATGGCCCCACCAGAATTGAAAGAATAGTTGCAAGACCTGCTTGATAAAGCTTTCGTCAGGCCTAGTGCCTCGCCTTAGGGTGCACCAATTTTGTTCGTAAAGAAGAATGATGGATCGATGAGAATGTTTATAGATTACCGGTAGTTGAATAAAGTTACTATAAAAAATAAGTATCCATTGCCGAGAATTGATTATTTATTTGATCAGCTTCAGGGTGCCAGTGTGTTTTCGAAATTTGATCTGAGATCGGGATACCATCAGTTGAAGATTAGGGCGCCCGATGTTCCTAAAACAGCCTTTCGGACAAGGTATGTGCACTATGAATTTTTGGTGATGTTTTTTGGCTTGACTAATGCCCCAGTAGCATTTATGGATTTGATGAATCGAGTTTTCAAGCCTTATTTGGATTCCTTCGTAATTGTGTTCATTGATGATATTCTTATACACTCCCGAAGTTGGGAGGAGCATGAGCATCACCTCCGTATAGCACTCCAGACTTTGAGGGATAATCAGTTGTATGCAAAATTTTCAAAGTGTGAATTCTAGTTAGATTCAGTAGCTTTCTTGGGTCACGTCGTATCAGTAGAGGGTATTCAGGTAGATTCTAATAAGATAGAGGCAGTCAAGAACTCTCCTAGACCTACTTCAGCCACGGAAACCAGGAGCTTCTTGGGTTTGGCGGGATACTATCGTCATTTTGTGGAGGGGTTCTCGTCTATAGCAGCCCCGATGACGAGATTGACTCAGAAGGGTGCCCCATTTAAATGGTCAGATAAGTGTGAGGTGAGCTTTCAGAAGGTCAAGACAGCCTTGACTTCACCACCGGTATTGGTGTTACCCTCAGGTTCAGGATCTTTCACGATATATTGTGATGCTTCCCATGTTAGGTTGGGAGCGGTATTGATGCAAGAGGGCAAGGTGATAGTATATGCATCTCTGTAGTTAAAGATTCATGAGAATAATTATAATGTCCATGACTTATAGTTGGCAGCCATTGTTCATGCATTGAAAATATGGAAGCACTATTTTTATGGCATGTCATGTGAGGTATACACGGATCATCGTAGCCTCCAGTACTTGTTCAAGCAAAATGATCTTAATTTGAGACAGAGGATATGGCTAGAATTATTGAAAGATTATGACGTCACTATATTGTATCATTTAGGAAAGGCCAAAAAGGTGGTTGATGCATTAAGTGGGAAAGCAGTAAGTATGGCAGCCTTTCATTTATTTCAGTCGGTGAGAGACAGTTGCTTCAGATATTCAGACTTTGGCTAATGAGTTCGTGAGGTTGGATAATTCGCCCATCCACGTTCTAGCTTGTACAGTTTCTCGGTCTTCCTTATTCTAGCGTATCAGAGATCGGCAGGATGATGAACCGCACTTGATGGTCCTCAGGGACACCGTTCGGCACGGTGGTGCCAAGAAGGTTACAGTTGGAGATGATGGTGTTTTGAGGATGCATGGTCATATATGTGTGCCTAATGTTGATGGCCTTCGTGAGATGATTCTTGAAGAAGCTCACAATTCAAAGTATTCTATTCACCCGGGTGCTGCCAGGATGTACCAGGACTTGCGACAACACTACTTGTGGCGGAGGATGAAAAAGGATATTGTTGCTTATGTGGCTCGTTGTTTGAATTGACAACAGGTGAAATATGAGCATCAGAGACCCGGTGGTTTACTTCAGCAAATAGAAATTCCTGAGTGGAAGTGGGAGCGTATCACTATGGACTTCGTTGTTGGACTCCCACAGACTAAGAGGAAATTCGATGTCGTTTGGGTTATTGTGGATAGGCTGACTAAATCAGCACATTTCGTTCCAGTGGCAAGTACTTACACTTCGGAGCAGATGGTAGAGATATATGTTCGAGACATTGTTCGCCTTTACGGTGTGCCCGTGTCTATCATTTCTGATCGAGGTACGCAGTTTACCTCGCACATTTGGATGGAAGTTCAGCGAGAGTTGGGTACCCAATTTGAGCACATCATTTCATCCTCAGAGGGCGGGCAGCCCGTGCGTACTATTCAGATTCTGGAGTATATGCTCTGCACTTGTGTTATTGATTTTGGGGGTTCTTGGGATTAATTCTTGATGTTAGCAGAGTTAGACTACAATAATAGTTATCAGTCGAGCATTCAGGTGGTTCCCTATGAGGCATTATATGGTAGATGGTGTAGATCGCCAGTTGGGTGGTTTGAGCCGGGAGAGGCTCGGTTATTGGATACAGACTTAGTTCAGGAGGCCTTAGATAAGGTCAAGATTATACAAGATAGACTTCGTGCAGCTCAGTTTAGGAAAAAGAGTTACGCCGATCGTAAAGTTCGGGATATGTCATTCATGGTCTAAGAGAGAGTATTACTTTGGGTATCGCCCATGAAGGATGTCATGAGATTTGGGAAGAAGGGAAAGTTGAGACTTAGGTATATCGGACCATTTGAATTTCTTGATAGAGTGGGGGAGGTAGCTTATAGACTTGCGTTGCCTCTAAGTTTATCCTCCGTTCATCCGGTATTTCATGTATCTATGCTCCGGAAATATTATAGTGACCCGTCCCACGTGTTAGATTTTAGCTCTGTCCAAATGGAAAAGATTTGACTTATGAGGATGAGCCAATAGCCATTCTAGACCAGCAGGTTCGTCAATTGAGATCAAGGAGTTACCCTTCAGTTCGAGTGCAGTGAAGGGGTCAGCCTGTTGAGGCAGCAACTTGGGAGTCCGAGTCGGACATGCAGAGTAGATATCCCCACTTGTTTGCCAGTTCAGGTCATTTTCTATGTTCGTTCGAGGACGAACATTTGTTTTAGAGGTGGAGATTGTGATGACCCAAAGGGTCATCTCATAAATTAAGACTCTATTCCAGGCTCATTAGCTTTAAAAAGACTAATTTTAATTACCTCGATTTGCGTGCACAGTCCGGGCGTGAAAATGACCCAAAGGGTCATCTTCTTGACTTTGTTCAACATTTTGAGTAAACGGACCCGGATCTCTGTTCCGACGATCCTGGGAGGTCCGCAAGAACTTATGGGACTTAGGCCCGGAATTGGATTTCGAGGTCGCTAACCTTAGAAATCAATTTTAAAAAAATTGTTTTGCTGGATTTTCAATGAAATAAAGAAATGAATTAATATCTGAAATCTTTGGTATCTGGCTCTTATTTTGGTTTCGGAGCTCGATACAGGTTTGTTATGATATTTAAGTCTTAACTGTGAAATTTGGTGAGAATTAGAGTTGATTTAGCGTGATTCGGACGTCCAGTTTAGAAATAGTGAAATTGAAGTGTTCTTGAAAAAAATCATGAGTTTTGAGGTTAAATTCATAGTTTTAGATGTTATTTTCATGATTTGATCGCACGATCAAGTCCATATGATGTTTTTAGACTTGCGTGCATGTTTGTTTTAGAGCTCCAAGGGCACGGGCGAGTTTCGAATAGGCTACGGGATGTTTTAAACTTAGGAAGAACTGATGTTTTTGCTGTTATTGGTACACAATTGATTTGTTCTTCGCGTTCGCGATGCTCACTCGCGAACTCGTAGAGTAAAAGTTCACTGGGAAATTTTTATTCTTCGCGAACGCGTGCTGGCCCACGCGAATGCGGTGTGTTAAATGGACCTGGGGGAGGGGGATCCGCTTACTCTATGCGAACGCGGCCGTCTGGTTGCGAACGCGAAGGCCATTGGGCCTGACCCATCGTGAACACGGCAGGCCCATCGTGAACGCGATGAAGGCCTACCCAGTCATATAAAACATGTTTTAAAAACGGGCAAAATCTCTTTCTTCATATTTTTCGAACTACAAAGACCTAGAGGAGATTTTATTCGCACAAATTCATCCCCAAAGTGTTGGTAAATAATTCTAAACTCTTTCCTTTCAATTACCTAATGTTTTTCATCACTTTTAAATCAAAAATTAAGAAATTTCATGGTAGAAATTGAGGGTTTAGGTAGAATTAGGGAACTTTGTAAAAGTCGAATTTTGACTTCGAATTAGGGTCGGATTTCGAAACTATTTGCATATTCGGGCTCGGAGGTGAATGGAGAAATGGAATTTGGTCTGAACCCCGAGTTTGGACCAAGCGGGCCCGGGGTCGGGTTTTATATTTTTTTGAGAAAACTTAGGAAAACAATAATTTTCAGTAAAATTGTTCCTTTAGCATAAATTAATGATATTAAACTAATTATGATTAGATTCGAGCGGGTTAGAGGCAAATTCAAAAGGAAAAGCGGTAATTGAGGAGTGAGTGGCCTTCGAATTTGAGGTAAGTGCTTGATTTAAACTTGACTTGAGGGAATAGGAATCCCCAACTTAATTGCTATGTGAAATTACATGTGTGTGGTGTAGAGGTGACGAGTATCAATGCACCCCCAAATTATCTGCTTAACATGATCCCTTTCCCCGTTTCCAATTACTTCCGGGCTTAATTGTTTCATGATCATTGATGTTTATATGTCGATTTGGATTCGTTAACTTATTGTTTAAGTATTGTTTCAAGTATTTTTGAAGTGTTGGTTGTTCTCTTGGTTTTGTTATGTTACATAAGGATTGAGCTGGATGTCAGTGTTACGATATGTATAAAATTCCGGTTGGTTTCGTTGTGCAATGATAATTGATGAAGTTTATGAGTTTTACAACTTCTGTTTACAATTGTTGATACAAAAATGTTGTCAAAGTCTTGGCCTGAATTGTGAAAGTTTTCGTAAATAAACTAATATGATATGTTTGATGGGAGCGGGTTGCACGCCGCAACAAGGAGTGATAAGGGTGGACAAGTGAGATTGGGTTGCATGCCGCAACAAGAGAAATAAGGGTGATATATATATATATATATATATATATATATATATATATATATATAGGGAGGAGCAATAAGGGTGGACAGGTGGGAGTGGGTTGCGTGCCGCAACAAGGAGCGATAAGGGAGAATATTTATGTTTCACTGATTTTCAAAAATAAGGATTTGGATAACTCCGGTTTTATTAAAAAGGTTTTCATACTCTAATTTTTACTGTGATTTAAATTGAAACTTGAAAATTTTGAGGAGTTTATTATAGCTGATATCTGAAAAGAGTTATCGAAGTTGTTTTTATTTACTGTTGCAAGTTATTGGTTATTTAGTTTATTATTATTATTATTTCCTTCTTGCTTTATTATATATTGTTCACAGGTTATATTGTTAATTCCCCGTCGTAGCCTCGTCGCTACTTCGTCGAGGTTAGGCTCGGCACTTACTCATAACATGGGGTCGGTTGTACTGATACTACACTCTGCACTCTTTTGTGCAGATCCATGTACCAGCCAGAGTTAGGAGATTTTAGTGGCTGCACATTTTCATTGGAGACAAGAGGTAGATCTGCT
Source organism: Nicotiana paniculata (assembly GCA_005239505.1). Taxonomy (NCBI): domain Eukaryota; kingdom Viridiplantae; phylum Streptophyta; class Magnoliopsida; order Solanales; family Solanaceae; genus Nicotiana; species Nicotiana paniculata. Next base: position 6,754 of record ML357072.1, on the reverse strand, counting down.
GACGTTCGCAGACTCCTGGAGTCTTCTCTACACTATTTAGTTGTTGTTTTATTTCATTCGAAACAGACATATATACTTCTTTCAGCTCATTATTTGTAGTATTCTTAGTAGTTCGTGAATTGTGACACCGGACCCTGGGTAGGCTTATGGTTATATAAATTTAGTTCGAGGTTCGGCTTATTTATTCGGTTATTATTATTATTCATGGAGTTACTTATTGGGAAATATTATATTCAGATTATCTTTAAATTGTTCTATTATGTATAGGTAAATTTTAAGAGAAAATGGTTAATTAAATTTCTAACATTGGCTTGCCTAGCAAGTACTGTGTTATGCGCCATCACGATCCCATGGATTGGTAATTTGGGTCGTGACATTCAATCGCAATTTTAGTTGGTTTATTAATTAATGAGAACAAGCAACATAAGAGAATTCATAAAGAACTTTCTAGTTCTTTAATATTTATCCATGTGAATTCTCTTTTATTTTTGCAAATCATACTTAAATTAACATGGCTAAATCAATTATGCCAATTGAATAAATTATCAATATTGATAAACTTCAGGTTTATACCATGACGTGTGCAATTATCAATAAACTCCAAGTTTTTTGTGGCATTATTTTATTTATGTAGTATAAACTGGGGAATAAAGCGGGTAACTTTTCACATACATATTACCCCGCTACAAGTTGTAGTAATAGAAGATATTAAATATTTCCTTTATTTGTAGTCTCAATATAACCAACCACTTTCGCGAATATTGTAGAAACTTAATAAATTTATTTGAGACTTACTACAACACAATGCTTTATTGATAATCAATTTTGTTCCTCAAAAATAGTAATAATTGGCTCTTCCACAACTCTCAATTAATTTTGTACTATCATATATTCATGTTGACAGATATATGGTGAATATCTCTTTTAAAGAGAAAGTTATACCATTATGGTCATGGTCAAAACTATATGCAAGATTTGTTTGTTGCATTACCATTGTCCTTTAATAATCACATTGCCAAAATATTTTGGCGTACAATAGTTACGTGACTAACGATCATTCATGCAATAATAATGATATTATTTTCTTATTTCATCTCAAACCCCCTTTTAGAGGCGAGTGTGATATATTCACTACCACTAGCACGTTTATATTCTTCCAAGAATGAATATGTATTCATAAATCACATGTTATCACATTCACATTATGAATAGACCATAATCATTTATATGTGCTTTACAAAATTTCATGTCAAATCGATGACAAATATTACTTTCACGGAGTGAAGGATTATTTTGAGAATCCTGATTATTCTCATTACCACAATGATGGCGATTATAATTTCGTCTATTGCCACGTCCACATCCATTGATTCTTTCACGGTAATCTTCTTTCAGACTTATCACGTATTGCTATAACATTCTCTTAAGAGAATAAGAATGAAGCAAACACAATGGGACGAATGTCTACTTCTTGTGTTCACAATCATACATGAATTTGATCATGGCAAGACATAGAAATTTTATCACTTCGGGTGGTTATAATTTTTCAGAAACTCTTGTAGAGTAATAAATAAAATTTATTGTCTTTACTTGTATTTAAAATCAAATTATAAAATTTGAAGAATTTAAAAGAGAAAAATAAGGTAAAATACTTACCTTAAATCCAGAATTTATTCTTGAGGGAAGTTCATGGAATAATTGACAATCATTATGCTCGATATTATATATAAGCAGAGCACCATGCACGTATCCCAGAGAACCATGCACGTATCCCAGAGCCTCTACTCAATTGGTTGGAGTCTCTTGCTGATAATGTGTTATAAAACAATAAAAGAAGAAGAAGAAGAAGAGCATTGCAGAGAAAAGTAGAATGTAATGACCCGACCGATCGTTTTGCTTTCTAGAAACCCACAACCCTAAATAAGACTTCAAGTAATTTCTTTTATTGATTTATGACTTGCGGGGGTGGTTGGTTCGGGATTTGGAAGAGTTTGGGTTGGAATCGGAACACTTGGTTCCTTAAGGTTGGCTTAAAAGGCCAGGTTTTACTTCGGTCAACATTTTGAGTAAACGACCTCGGAATCGGGGTTTGACGGTTCCAATAGGCTTGTGTGATGATTTCGGACTTTGGCGTATGTTCGGAATGGGTTTCGGATGACCCGGGAGCATTTCGGCGCCAAATAGAAAAAAAAAATTGGATTCTTGAAGTTTTAGTTCTATAATTGTGGTTTGGAACGTGCTTTGGTGATATCGAGGTCCAAACAAAATTCTGAGACCGGGAATAGTTCCTTAATGTCATTTAAGACTTGCACGCAAAATTTGGTATCATTCCTAGTAGTATAAGTACGTTTCGGCACGTTGGAAGTAGAATGAAGAACTTAAAGTTCATAAGTTTGATCCAAATGTTTATAGGGTGTAATTCTTAGTTTTTGATGTTATTTCGGTGTTCCGATCATGTGAGAAAGTTTGTATAATGTTATTGGACTTATGTCAGTATTCGGGATGGATCCATGAGGGCTCAGGTGAGTTTCAGACGTGCGTTAGGAGTGAAAACACTCCTGTTTTTCTGGTGTTCTGGGCTGCTATTGCAGGTCTCGCAAATGCGAGGATTTGTTCGCATTTGCGAACATCGCATTTGCGAGGAAGGCATTCACAAAATCGAAGAAGCCTGATCTGGGCAACAATCGCATTTGCGAACCCTGTAGAGACCGCATTTGTGACCCAATTATTGCATTTGCGACCCATGCAGAGGGAGCCCAGTTCGCATTTGTGATGATGTTGGCGCATTTGCGAACAAGATGTCGCAAATGCGACATCAGAGGCCTGGACAGAACTTTTTAAAACGGGACCTAGGCCATTTATTTCACTTCACTTCTACACTTAGACGATTTTCAGAGCTTTTGGAAGGAGGCGTTCACCTAGCACATTGAGGTAAGTAATTTCTATACAACATGAGTTAAATACATAGATTATGGGTAGATTAACATGCAAAGATTAGTGAAAATCAAGAGTTTAGATGAAAACCTAGGGTTTTGATAAAAATGGAGTTTTACCATGAAATTTGTTATGGAATCTAGTAAAAATCACATATTCTTGATCCTAAGGTTATGGGTAACGATTTTCTTCAAAAAATTTTGGAATCCGGGCATGTGGGCCTGGGGTGAATTTTAGAAATCTTGCAAATTAGTTTGGGTAATCACTTAAATGGTGAAATTATGAACTTTTGAGCATAAATTGATTAGTTTATGTAATGTTTGACTAGTTTCGAGTTGTTGGGCATCAAATTTGGAGGTTTAAGCGCGTTCTTGAATTTGTAAGTAGGCTCGATACGAGGTAAGTCTCCTTTATAACCTTATAAGAGGGAATTAACCCCATAGGTGAATTAAATACATGTTTGCTCCTATTTGTGGGGGCTACATACGTACGAGCTACTAGTATGCTATTGTCTGGGTATTTTAAAAACCATATTATGCTATATTTGAAATGTCGTGCCCTTGTTTGCCAAAGTAATTACGTGGATCATGTTAGAAATTTATTAAAAAAAAAGATTGTATGAGGATTGACTCAAGTACTTGACGGGTTGTATGAAATACTTGACTATAAATGGAAAATTTGTGTATTCTTGAAAATAAGTTGTTATTTGTGAATCGGGACGAACGCATCGGCAGTTAATAGATTAGATTGGGTCGAACGCCTCGGCAGTAAATAGATGCATCTATGGTTCGCGCCATTCGACCCTATGGCAGTACACAATTTAATATTATGTTGGATCGGGTCGTACGACCTCAACATTATATGCGCATGTTATTTATTTGAAGTTTCGTGATTTATATTGCTTAATTGCTTTGAAATGTAAGTTGTCACATGGTAAGACTGGAATTGACATGACCCTTATGAAATATTTTCTTACTCTCCTGGCTCTTAAACTGTCTTTGTAATTCATGCTATACCTGCTTAACATAACACTTAAATTATATCATTATTGGCCCTAGTAAGTGTCAAGTCGACCCCTCGTCACTACTTCTTCGAGGTTAGGGGAATACTTACTGTGTACATATTATTTATGTACTCATACTACGGTTCTGTACTTAATTGTACAAGATCTGAGGCAGGTGCATCTGGCTACCCGTCTGAAGCGCATTCTTGATATTTGGTCGAGACTCCACGGTGAGTTGCTCCCTTTTAATTCCATTCAGCAGCGTGTCTGAGTCTTTTTTTGTGTGTTTGGCTGTCTATTCTATTTCAGGCAGTAGGATAGATATATATTCTTTTGTAACATTCTACTAGATGCCCACATACTTGTGACACTAGTTCCTGGCACACACATTAGTAGACATTTATTTCGAGATGTAATCACATAATTATGACTTCTTTTGGTCATTTCAGTTTTAAATTGCCTAAATTATTCATTATAATGGAATACATTTCAATTTAATTTTAGTAAATGTTGGAATTGTTTCGGTCAAGTAAAGGGAATTTATTAGTTGAATAGTGTGTTGGTGTCACGACTCGAAATCCCACCTTCAGGCCGTGATGACGCCTAACGTTGCACCCGCTAGGCAAGCCAACGTGTTAACTGAATTGATTTATTAACAAGTGAAAATAACAAATACTGACTAGACAATTGAGATAACGTGTGGAAGCATTAACCAAATCTAAATAACCATAGCTAATAACGAAGAAATCCCTTTAAGTACAAAACCCAGAAATGGAGTCACAACCTCACGAACCAGTCTAAGATTTGGATAAAAACAACAGTTTGAAATAAAATGATATATCTATCTGGAAACACATAGATGACAGAATGAAAGATAGACAGTAACGCCGAGATCCACGAACACCTGTGGAACTACCTCGATGTCGTCTGGAATGGACTGAAGGATACTCCCCCTAACGAGGTCCACTGGGTCCGGCTGCGTAATCTGCACAACATAAAGAAGTGCAGGTGTAGCATCAGTACAACCGACCCCATGTACTGAGTAAGTGTCGAGCCTAACCTCGGCGAAGTAGTGACGAAGCTAGGACACGACAACAAATTGTACCTGTGCAATTCAATAGTATAACAGAAAATAAACAAGAATACAATTACGGGGAAGAACATGATGGGGATAAGAGTAGGGGTGGGCACATTTCAGTTTGAACCGAAAAAACCGACCGCACCGAAATTTTTTTTATTTCGGTTTCAGTTATTCGGTTTTCTCGGTCGGTTTTTTTTTAAATTTTAAAATTCAGTTTTTCGGTTCGGTTGTCAGTTATTAATTTTTTTATTTCGGTTAACCGAAAAACCGAAATATTTATACATGAATTCTTTAAATTATATATACACAAACACAATACACTACACTATATACAGATATACTTATGTTATATTATGCTAAGGCCCACCCCTTACTCAGCCCAAACCCCAAAGGCCCAAACCCAATTGCCCAAATAACAAATAAGTGAATGACTTAGGGCCTAGGAGGGTAGCACTGAGTTGTCTTCTTCCTCTCCACCTCTCCGCCTCTGGCCTCTCCGTCTCCCTGACTCCCTGTCGCTCTTAGCCTCTTAGAGACTCAGAGTCTCTCTATCGAAAAAATGGGCTATGGCTTTTCTCTCTTCTCCCATTCTTAATTAATCCAAATAAGTGAATAACTTAGAGATTTTTCTTCTGAGTCTTCTCCCTCTCGCTCTCAGTCTCTCTATCAGCGGCCATTGGAATTTGGAACTGGTAAGCTTCATCTGGAAGAATGGAACTGAACTGGTAAGCTATCTGGAACGGGGCCATTGGCAGCTTCATCTCTAAGGCCGGTAACTGGTAAGCTTCATGCCTTCATCTGCTTCGTCTCTCATTTCTCAATTCCTGCATGTTTCAGTACTCTTTGAGCCTTCATCTGCTTGAATTCGTTTTTTGTAGATGGAAGTAAGGTAAGCGAAGCCTGCGAAGGTGGGGGTTCAAATGATAGCATACCCAACACCGAAGGTTTCATTCCAGACAATCTCGATGAAGCTCCAAAGAACAGGAAAGCGATGCGACCTAGATCTGAAGTTTGGAACCATTTTGAGAAGTATGATGATCCTAGTGGAGTTCAAAGAGCAAGATGTAAGTACTGTCAAAAAACTTATGATGCTGATACGAAAGGTAATGGTACTACATCAATGAACAATCATCTCGTTAAGTGTCCCAAAATGCCCCATAGCATGGAAAATAGTCAAACACAATTAAGTTTTCTACCAACTTCAAATGGGACAACTGAAGGGGTGCTTACCACTTGGAAATTTGATCAAGCACTTAGTAGGAACGCTTTAGCTCAAATGATAGTTTTGGATGAACTGCCATTTAGTTTTGTTGAAAAGGAGGGATTTAAGAAGTTTATAGGAGTCACAATACCTCAATTTCAAATTCCTTCTCGTAGAACATTGACAAGAGATTGTTATGAAATTTATTGTGAGAAAAGGCAAAGTTTGAAGAAGTCCTTCAATGAAGCACTTCCTAAAATCTGTCTTACAACAGATACTTGGACTTCTATACAAAGAATAAATTATATGTGTCTTACTGCTCACTTTATTGACAGAGATTGGAAATTGCATAAAAGGATAATAAACTTTTGTCCCATCTCTAGTCATAAGGGTGATGATATGGCATCGGTTATTACTAATTGCTTACTTGATTGGGGTTTGGAAAATGTATTTACTATAACGGTAGATAATCCTAGTTCCAATGATGTCACAGTAAGAGAAGTGTCTAAACAATTGACTACTTGGGGAACTAATA
>ML357071.1:2808-27176 GCA_005239505.1 Nicotiana paniculata | reverse complement strand
AAGAGTTTTATCATGTGTATGTGCATCTGCAGTTTTTTGGACGTGGGGGGGTCATGGGTGGTTTGTTAGGATTTGTGGGGGTGAGGCATGAGCGAAATGGGGAAGTGGGAAAGGTGGGTTATATATATATATATATATATATATATATATATATATATATATATATATATATATATATATATATATATATATATATATATATATATATATATATATACATAACTTACTTTTAGATTTTAAAAAAACTATATAAATAAAAAAACCCAATATTTACACTATAGCNTATATATATATATAAAACTTACTTTTAGATTTAAAGAAAACTATATAAATAAAAAAACCCAATATTTACACTATAGTTTAAATTATACTAAGAAAAATACTATTATAACTTACATTTAAATTAGAAGAAGCCAAGTTTATATATAAATTTTCTTCTATTTAAACATAAGAACAAATCTTATATTCTAAGATTGTGAAAATTTTTTGTAGTTTTTTATTTTATTAAATAAAACCTATTAAGAGTAAGATAAAAATTTAAAGTATTAAGATTACACCTAAAAGAAATATTTACACCAAAATAGTATAGAATTTGGGTGTGGTCAAAAATTAGTTGTTCACACCGGTAATGGCTCCGTACCAAGGCGTCCGACCTAGAGTATGCAAGGCGATAATACAGGCACGACTGGCGGAATTCCAGTTTAATTACCATAAAATGCCAAAAAATGTAACATGATCAATTCGAAGCATTGGTTATGGTTCCTAAGGTCGTATTTGATGTCCCGAACAAATATCATGCGATCCGGTACCGTCTCCGTACCAAGGCGTCCGACCTAGAGTATGCAAGGCGATAATACAGGCACGACTGGCGGAATTCCAATTTATTTGCCATAAAATGCCAAAAAATGTAACTTGATCATTACGAAGCGCTGGTTATGGTTCCTTGGGTCGTATTTGCTGTCCAAGAAAAATATCATGCGATCCGGTACCGGCTCCGTACCGAGGCTTCTGGTCTGGACCATGGCAAGCACTAATACAGGCACGACATGTGGAATTCTAGTTTAATTTCCATAAAATGCCAAAAAATGTAACTTGATCAATTCTAAGCGTTGGTTGTGGTTCCTTGGGTCGTATTTGATGCCCCGAACAAATATCATGCGATCCCGTACCGACTCAATACCAAGGCGTCCGGCTTGGACCATGACAGGTGATAATACAGGCACGACTAGCGGAATTCGAGTTTAATTGCCATAAAATTCCAAAAAATGTAACTTGATCATTTCGAAGCGCTAGTTATGGTTCCTTGGGTCAAATTTGATTTCCCGGACAAATATCATGCAATCCAGTACCGGCTCCATACCAAGGCGTCCAGCTTGGACCATGGCAGGCGATAATAAAGGCACGACTAGTGGAATTCCAGTTTAATTGCCATAAAATGCAAGAAAATGTAACTTGATCATTTCGAAGCATTGGTTATGGTTCCATGGTTTATATTTGATGTCCCGGACAAATATTATGCATTCTGGTACTGAATCCGTACCAAGGCGTTCGGTCTGGACCATGGCAGGCAATAATACAGGCACGACTGGCGGAATTCGAGTTTCATATTCATAAAATGCCAAAAAATGTAACTTGATCATTTCGAAGCGTTGGTTTAGGTTCCTAAGGTCGTATTTTATGTCCCCGACAAATATCATGCGATCCGGTACAGGCTCCGTACCTGTGCGTCCGGGCTGGACCATGGCAGGAGATAATACAGGCCTGACTGGTGGAATCCTTGTTTAATTTCCATACAATTCCAAAACATTTAACTAGATCATTTCGAAGCGTTGGTTATGGTTCCTTGGTCGTATTTGATGTCCCAGAAAAATATCATGCTATCCGGTACCGTCTCCGTACCAAGGCGTCCGACCTGGACCATGGCAGGCGATAATACATGCACGACAGGCGGAATTCTAGTTTAATTTCAATTAAATGCCAGAAAATGTAACTTGATCATTTTTAAGCATTGGTTATGGTTCCTTGGGTCGTATTTGATGTACCGAACAAATATCATGAGATCAGGTACTGGCTTCATACCAAGGCGTCCGGCTTGGACCATGGGAGGTGATAATACAGGCACAACTACCGGAATTCAAGTTTAATTGCCATAAATGCCAAATAATCTAACTTGATCATTTCGAAGCAGTTGTGGTTCCTTGGGTTGTATTTGATGTCCCGAAAAAATATCATGCTATCCGGTACCGGCTCCATACCAAGGCGTCCAGCCTGGACCATGGCAGGCGATAATACAGGCACGAATGGTGGAGTTCCAGTTTAATAGCCACAAAATGCTAAAAAATGTAACTTGATCATTTCAAATCGTGGGTATGGTTCCTTGGGAGGTATTTGATGTCCCGGAGAAATGTCATGCGATCGGGTACCGGCTTAATACTAAGGCGTCCGGCCTGGACCATGGAGAGGATAATACAGGCACGACTGGCCGAATTCCAACTTAATTGCCATAAAATGCCAAGAAAAGTAACTTGATCATTTCGAAGCGTTGGTTATAGTTCCTTGGGTCGTATTTCATATCCCGGACAAATATTATGCTTTCCGGTACCGGCTCCGGACCAAGGCGTCCGGCCTGGACCATGGCAGGCGATAATACAGGGACGACAAGCGGAATTCCAGTTTCATTGTCATAAAATGCCAAAAAATTTAACTTGATCATTTCAAAGCGTTGGTTATGGTTCCTAAGGTCGTATTTGATGTCCCGGAAAAATATCATGCGATCCGATACCAGCTCCGTACCTAGGCGTCCGGCCTGGACCATGGCAGGCGATAATATTGGCACGACTGGCGAAATCCGAGTTTAATTGCCATAAAATGCCAAAAAATGTAACTTGATCATTTCGAAATGTTGGTTATGGTTCCTTGGGTCATATTTGATGTCCCGGATAAATATCATGCGATCCGGTACGGGCTCCGTACCAAGGCGTCTGACCTGGACAATAGCAGGCGATAATACAAGTACGACTGGCGGAATTCCAGTTTAATTTTCATAAAATGCCAAAACATTTACCTAGATCTTTTCGAAGTGTTGGTTATGGTTCTTTGGGTCGTATTTGATGTCCCAGAAAAATATCATGCAATCCGGTACAGGTTCCGTACCAAGGCGTCTGGCTTGGACAATGGCAGGTGATAATACAGGCACGATTGGCGCAATCCCAGTTTAATTGCCATAAAATGCCAAAAAATGTAACTTGATCATTTCGAAGCGTTGGTTATGGTGCTTGGGTCGTATTTGCTATCCCCGGACAAATATCATGCGATCCAGTACCGGCTCCGTACCAAGGCGTCCGGCCTGGACCATGGCAGGCGATAATACAGGCACGAGAGGGAGAATTCCAGTTTAATTGCCATAAAATGCACAAAAAAGTAACTTGATCATTTCGAAGCGTTGGTTATAGTTCCTTGGGTCGTATTTGATGTCCCGAACAACTATCATGCGATTCAGTACCGACTTCGTACCAAGGCGTCTGGCTTGGACCATGGCATGTGATAATACAGGCACGACTAGCGGAATTCGAGTTTAATTGCCATAAATGCCAAATAATGTAAGTTGATCATTTCGAAGCGTTGGTTGTGGTTCCTTGGGTCGTATTTCATTTCCCAGAAAAATATTATGCTATCTGGTAACGTCTCCATACCAAGGCGTCCGGCATGGACCATGGCAGGCGATAATACAGGCACAAATGGTGGAATTCTGGTATAATTGCAAGAAAATGCTAAAAATGTAACTTGATCATTTCGAAGCGTCGGTTATGGTTCCTTGGGTCGTATTTCATGTCCCGGACAAATATCATGCTATCCGGTACCGACTCCGTACTAAGGCGTCCATCCTGGACCATGGCAAGCGATAATACACGCACGACTGGCGGAATCCTAGTTTAATTTCCATAAAATGCCAAAACATTTAACTAGATCATTTCGAAGCGTTGGTTATGGTTCCTTGGGTCATATTTGATGTCCCAGAAAAATATCATGAAATCCGGTACAGGTTCCATACAAAGGCGTCCGGCCTGGGCCTAGGCACGACTGGCGGAATTCCAGTTTAATTGCCATAAAATGCCAAAAAAAGTAACTTGATCATTTCAAAGCGTTGGTTATGGTTCCTTGGGCCGTATTTCATGTCCCGAAAAAATATCATGCTATCCGGTACTGGCTCTGCACCAAGGCGTTCGGTCTGGACCGTGGTAAGCGATAATACAGGGACGACTAGAAGAATTCCAGTTTCATTGTCATAAAATGCCAAAAAATGTAACTTGATCATTTCGAAGCATTGGTTATGGTTCCTAAGGTCGTATTTGATGTCCTGGAGAAATATCATACGATCCGGTACCGGCTCCATACCTAGGCGTCCGGCCTGGGCCTAGGCACGACTGGCGGAATCCGAGTTTAATTGCCATAAAATGCCAAAACATGTAACTTGATCATTTTGAAACATTGGTTATGGTTCCTTGGGTCATATTTTATGTCCCGGATAAATATCATGCGATCCGGTATCGGCTCTGTACCAAGGCGTCCGACGTGGACAATAGCAGGCGATAATACAGGTACGACTGGCGGAATTCCAGTTTAATTTCCATAAAATGCCAATATATTTAACTAGATCATTTTGAAGCGTTGGTTATGGTTCTTTGGGTCGTATTTGATGTCTCAGAAAAATATCATGCAATCCGGTACAGGTTCCGCACCACGGCGTCCGGCCCGGACAATGGCAGGCGATAATACAGGCACGACTGACGGAATCCTAGTTTAATTGCCATAAAATACCAAAAAATGTAACTTGATCATTTCGAAGCGTTGGTTATGGTTCCTTGGGTCGTATTTGATGTCCCGGAAAAATATCCTATTATCCGGTACCAGCTCTGTACCAAAGTGTCTAGCCTGGACCATGGCAGGCGATGATACAGGCACGACTGGCGGAAACCCAGTTCCTGCGGTCGTATTTGATGTCCCGGAAAAATATCATGCTATCCGGTACCGTCTCTGTACCAAGGCGTCCGGCCTAGACCATGGTAGGCAATAATACAGGCACGACATGCGAAATTCTAGTTTAATTTCTATTAAATGCCAGAAAATGTAACTTGATCATTTTTAAGCGTTGGTTGTGGTTCCTTGGGTCGTATTTGATGTCCCGGAAAAATATCATGCTATCCGGTACTGGCTCCGTACCAAGGCGTCCGGCCTGGACCATGGCAGGCGATAATACAGGCACGAATGGTGGAATTCCAGTTTAATTGCCACAAAATGCTAAAAAAATGTAACTTGATCATTTCAAAGCGTCGGTTATGGTTCCTTGGGAGGTATTTGATGTCCCGGAGAAATATCATGCGATCGCGTACCGACTCTGTACCAAGGCGTCCGGCCTGGACCATGGCAAGCGATTATACAGGCACGACTGGCGGAATTCCAGTTTAATTGCCATAAAATGCCAAAAAAAGTAACTTGATCATTTCGAACCGTTGGTTGTAGTTCCTTGGGTCGTATTTCATGTCCCGGAAAAATATCATGTTATCCAGTACCGGCTTCGGATCAAGGCGTCCGGCCTGGACCATGGCAGGCGATAATACAGGGACGACTAGCGGAATTCCAGTTTCATTGTCATAAAATGCCAAAAAATTAACTTGATCATTTCCAACCGTTGGTTATGGTTCCTAAGGACGTATTTGATGTCCCGGACAAATATCATGCAATCCGGTACCGGCTCTGTACCAAGGCGTCCAGCTTGGACCATGGCAGGTGATAATACAGGCACGACTAGCGAAATTCCAGTTTAATTGCCATAAAATGCCAAAAAAATATAACTTGATCATTTCGAAGCATTGGTTATGGTTCCATGGGTCGTATTTGATGTCCAGGACAAATATCATGTAATCCGATACCGGCTCCGTACCAAGGCGTTCGGTCTGGACCATGGAAGGCGATAATACAGGCACGACTGGCGGAATTCGAGCTTCATTGTCATAAAATGCCAAAAAATGTAACTTGATCATTTCAAAGCGTTGGTTATGGTTCCTAAGGTCGTATTTGATGTCCCAAAAAAATATCATGCGATCCGATACCGACTCCGTACCTAGGCGTCTGGCCTGGACCATGGCAGGCGATAATACAGACACGACTGGCAGAATCCCAATTTAATTGCCATTAAATGCCAAAAAATGTAACTTGATCATTTCGAAGCGTTGGTTATGGTTGCTTGGGTCGTATTTGATGTCCCGGAAAAATATCCAGCTATCCGGTACCGGCTCCGTACCAAGGCGTCCGGCCTGGACCATGGCAGGCGATAATACATGCACGAATGGTGGAATTCCAGTTTAATTTCCACAAAATGCTAAAAATGTAACTTGATCATTTCGAAGCATCGGTTATGGTTCCTTGGGATGTATTTGATGTCCTGGAGAAATATCATGCCATCGGGTATCGGCTTAGTACCAAGGCGTCCGGCCTGGACCATGGCAAGAGATAATACAGGCACGATTGGCGGAATTCCAGTTTAATTGCCATAAAACGCCAAAAAAAGTTACTTGCTCATTTCGAAGCGTTGGTTTTGGGTCCTTTGGTCGTATTTCATGTCCCGGAAAAATATCATGCTATCCGGTACCAGCTCCGTACCAAGGCGTCCTAGACCATTGCAGGCGATAATACAGGGACGACTAACGGATATCCAGTTTCATTGTCATAAATTGCCAAAAAATGTAAATTTATCATTTCCATCCGTTGGTTATGGTTCCTAAGGTCGTATTTGATGTCCCGTACAAATATCATGCAATCCGGTACCGGCTCCGTACCAAGGCGTCCAGCTTGGACCATGGCTAGCGATAATACAGGCACGACTAGCGAAATTCCAGTTTAATTGCCATAAAATGCTAAAAAATATAACTTTATCTTTTCCATCCGTTGGTTATGGTTACTAAGGTCATATTGATGTCCCAGACAAATATCATGCAATCGGGTACCGGCTCCGTACCAAGGCGTCCTGCTTGGACCATGGCAGGCGATAATACAGGCACGACTAGCGAAATTCCAGTTTAATTGCCATAAAATGCCAAAAATGTAACTTGATCATTTCGAAGCATTGGTTATGGTTCCTTGGGTCGTATTTGATGTCCTGAAAAAATATCATGTTATCCAGTACCGGCTCCGTATCAAGGCATCCGGTCTGTACCATGGCAGGTGATAATACATGCACGATTGGCGGAATTCCAGTTTAATTGCCATAAAATGCCAAAAAATGTAACTTGATCATTTCGAAGCGTTGGTTATGCTTCCTTGGGTCGTATTTGATGTCCCGGAAAAATATCATGTTCTCCGGTACCGGATCCGTACCAAGGCGTTCCGCCTGGACCATGGTAGGCGATAATACAGGTACGATTTGCGGAATTCCAGTTTAATTGCCATAAAATGCCAAAAAATGTAACTTGATCATTTCGAAGCGTTGGTTATGGTTCCTTGGGTCGTATTTGATGTCCCGGAAAAATATCCTACTATACAGTATCGGCTCTGTACCAAGGCGTCTGGCCTGGACCATAGCAGGCGATAATACATGCACGACTGGCGAAATCCCAGTTTAATGGCCATAAAATGCAAAAAAATGTAAATTGATCATTTAGAAGCGTTGGTTATGGTTCCTTGCATCGTATTTGATGATACGGAAAAATATCATGCTATCCCGTACCGGCACCGTACCAAGGCGTCCGGCCTGGACCATGGCAGGCGATAATACAAGGACTACTAGCGGAATTCCAGTTTCATTGTCATAAAATGCCAAAAAATTTAACTTGATCATTTCCAACTGTTGGTTATGGTTCCTAAGGACGTATTTGATGTCCCGGACAAATATCATGCAATCCGGTACCGGCTCCGTACCAAGGCGTCAAGCTTGGACCATGGCAGTCGATAATACAGGCACGACTAGAGAAATTCCAGTTTAATTGCCATAAAATGCCAAAAAAATATAACTTGATCATTTCAAAGCATTGGTCATGGTTCCATGGGTCGTATTTGATGTCCACGACAAATATCGTGCAATCCGGTCCCGGCTCCGTACCAAGGCGTTCGGTCTGGACCATGGAAGGCGATAATACAGGCACGACTGGCGGAATTCGAGCTTCATTGTCATAAAATGCCAAAAAATGTAACTTGATGATTTCAAAGCGTTGGTATGGTTCCTAAGGTCATATTTGATGTCCCGGACAAATATCATGCGATCCGATACCGGCTCCGTACCTAGGCGTCCGGCCTGGACCATGGAAGGCGATATTATCGGCACAACTGGCGAAATCCGAGTTTAATTTCCATAAAATGCCAAAAAATGTAACTTGATCATTTAGAAATGTTGGTTATGGTTCCTTGGGTCATATCTGATGTCCCGGATAAATATCATGCGATTCGGTACGGGCTCCGTACCAAGGCGTCCAACCTGGACAATAGCAGGTGATAATACAAGTACGACTGGCGGAATTCCAGTTTAATTTCCATAAAATGCCAAAACATTTACCTAGATCTTTTCGAAGCGTTGGTTATGGTTCTTTGGGTCGTATTTGATGTCCCAGAAAAATATCTTGCAATCCAGTACAGGTTTCGTACCAAGGAGTCCGGCTTGGACAATGGCAGGCGATAATACAGGCACGACTGGCGGAATCCCAGTTTAATTTCCATAAAATGCAAAATAATGTAACTTGATCATTTCGAAGCGTTGGTTATGGTTCCTTGGGTTGTATTTGATGTCCCGAAAAAATATCCAGCTATCCGGTACCGGCTTCGTACCAAGGCGTCCGGCCTGGACCATGGCAGGCGATAATACAGGCACGAATGGTGGAATTCTAGTTTAATTGCCACAAAATGCTAAAAAATTTAACTTGATCATTTCGAAGCGTCGGTTATGGTTCCTTGGGAGGTATTTGATGTCCCGGAGAAATTCATGCGATCGGGTACCGTCTTAGTACCAAGGAGTCCGGCCTGGACCATGGCAGAGGATAATACAGGCACGACTGGCGGAATTCCAGTTTAATTGCCATAAAATGCCAAAAAAAGTAACTTGATTATTTCGAAGCGTTGGTTATGGTTCCTTGGGTCGTATTTGATGTCTCCGAAAAATATCCTATTATCCAGTACCGGCTCTGTACCAAGGCGTCTGGCCTGGACCATGGCAGGCGATAATACAGGAACGACTGGTGGATTCCCAGTTTAATTGCCCTAAAATGCTAAAAAATATAACTTGATCATTTCGAAGCGTTGGTTATGGTTCCTTGGGTAGTATTTGATGTCCCAGAATAATAACATGCTATCCGGTACCATCTCCGTACCAAGGCGTCCGGCCTGGACCATGGCAGGCGATAATACAGGCACGACAAGCGGAATTCTAGTTTAATTTCTATAAAATGCCAAAAAATGTAACTTGATCATTTTTAAGTGTTGGTTATGGTTCCTTGGGTCGTATTTGATGTCCTGAAAAAAAAATCATGCGATCCAGTACTGGCTTCGTACCAAGGCGTCCGGCTTGGACCATGGCAGGTGATAATACAGGCACAACTAGCGGAATTCGAGCTTAATTTCCATAAATGCCAAATAATGTAACTTGATCATTTAGAAGCATTGATTGTGGTTCCGTGGGTCGTATTTGATGTCCCGAAAAAATATCATGCTATCTGGTACCGGCTCCGTATCATGGCGTCCGGCCTGGACCATAGCAGACGATAATACAGGTACAAATGGTGGAATTCCAGTTTAATTGCCACAAAATGCTAACAAATGTAACTTGATCATTTCGCAGCGTCGGTTATGGTTCCTTGGGAGGTATTTGTTGTCCCGGAGAAATATCATGTGATCGGGTACCGGCATAGTACCAAGGAGTCCGGCCTGGACCATGGCAGGCGATAATACAGGCACGACTGGCGGAATTCCAGTTTAATTGCCACAAAATGCTAACAAATGTAACTTGATCATTTCGCAGCGTCGGTTATGGTTCCTTGGGAGGTATTTGTTGTCCCGGAGAAATATCATGTGATCGGGTACCGGCATAGTACCAAGGAGTCCGGCCTGGACCATGGCAGAGATAATTCAGGCACGAATGGCGGAATTAAAGTTTAATTGCCATAAAATGCCAAAAAATTTAACTTAATCATTTAGAAGCGTTGGTTATGGTTCCTAAGGTCGTATTTGATGTCCCGAAGAAATTTCATGCGTTCCAGTACCGGCTCCGTACCAAGGCGTCCGACATGGACCATGGCAGGCGATAATACAGGCACGACTGGCGGAATTCCAGTTTAATTGCCATAAAATGCCAAAAAATATAACTTGATAATTTCGAAGCACTGGTTATGGTTCCTTGGGCCGTATTTGATGTCTCGGAAAAATATCATTCGATCCGGTACCGGCTCCGTACCAAGACGTCCAGCCTGGACCATGGCAGGCGATAATACAAGCACGACCGGCGGAATCCCATTTTAATATCCATAAAATTCCAAAAAATGCAACTTGATCATTTCGAAGCGTTGTGTCGTATTTGATGTCCCAGATAAATATCACTCTATCCGGTACCGGCTCCGTACCAAGGCATCCGGCCTGGACCATGGCAGGCGTTAATACATGCACGACTGGCGGAATTCTAGTTTCATTGTCATAAAATGACAAAAAAAGTAACTTGATAATTTTGAAGCATTGGTGATGGTTCCTAAGGTCATATTTGATGTCCGGGACAAATATCATGCGTTCTGGTACCGGCTCCGCACCAAGGCGTCCGACCTGGGCCATGGTAGGCTATAATACAGGCACGACTGGAGGAATTCCAGTTTCATTGCCAAAAAATGTAACTTGACTATTTCAAAGCGTTGGTTATGGTTCCTAAGGTTGTATTTGATGTCCCGGACAAATATCATGCGATTCGGTACCGGTTCCGTACCGAGGCATTCGGCCTGGACCATGGCAGGCGATAATACAAGCACGACTGGCGGAATTCCAGTTTAATTGCCATAAAATGCCAAAAAATATAACTTGATCTTTCGAAGCACGATTTATGGTTCCTTAGGTCGTATTTGATGTCTCAGACAAAATATCATGCGATCCGATACCGGCTCCGTACCAAGACGTCCAGCCTGGACCATAGCAGGCGATAATACAGGCACAACAGGCGGAATTTCGGTTTAATTACTATAAAATGCCAAAAAATGTAAATTGATCATCTCGAAGCATTGGTTATGGTTCCTTTGGTCGTATTTGATGTCCCAGAAAAAGTATCATGCGATCCAGTATCGGCTTCGTACCAAGGCGTCCGGTTTGGACGATGGGAGGTGATAATATAGGCACGACTGGCGGAATTCCAGTTTAATTGCCATAAAATGCCAAAAAATGTAACTTGATCGTTTCGAAGCGTTAGTTGTTGTTCCTTGGGACATATTTTATTTCCTGTAAGTATATCATGTGATCCGGTACCGGCTCCGTACCAAGGCGTCCGACCTGGACCATGGCAGACTATAATACAAGCACGATCGGCAGAATTCTAGTTTAATATCCATAAAATGCCAAAAAATGTAACTTGATCATTTCGAAGCGTTGGTTATGGTTCTATGGGTTGTATTTGATGACCCGGATAAATGTCATTCTATCCGGTACCGGCTCCGTACTAAGGCGTCCGGCCTGGACCATGGCAGGTGTTAATACAAGCACGACTGGCAGAATTCCAGTTTCATTGTCATAAAATGCGGAAAATGTAACTTAATCAATTAGAAGTGTTGGTTATGGTTCCTAAGGTCGTATTTTATGTCCCGGAGAAATTTCATGCGTTCTAGTACCGGCTCCGTACCAAGGCGTCTGACATGGACCACGGCAGGCGTTAATACATGCACGAGTGGCGTAATTCCATTTTAATTGCCATAAAATGCCAAAAATGTAACTTGATCATTTCGAAGCACTGGTCATGGTTCCTTGGGTCGTATTTGATGTCTCGGACAAACATCATGCGATCCGATACCGGCTCTGTACCAAGGCGTCCGGCATTGACCATGGCAGGCGATAATACAGGCACGACTGGCGGAATTCTATTTTAATTGCCATAAAATGCCAAAAAATGTAACTTGATCATTTCGAAGCGTTGGTTATAGTTCCTTGGGTCGTATTTGATGTCTCGGATAAATATCATTCTATACGGTACCGGCTCCGTACCAACGCATCCGATCTGGACTATGGTAGGCGTTAATACAGGCACGACTGGCGGAATTCCAGTTTCATTGTCATAAAATGCCAAAAAATGTAACTTGATCATTTCGAAGCGTTGGTAATGGTTCCTAAGGTAGTATTTTGATATCCCAGAGAAATATCATGCGTTAAGGTACCGGCTCCGTACCAAGGCGTCTAGCATGGACTATGTGAGGCGATAATACAGGCACGACTGGCAGAATTCCAGTTTAATTGCCATAAAATGCCAAAAAATGTAACTTGATCATTTCGAAGCTTGGTTATGGTTCCTTGGGTCGTATTTGATGTCCCGGAAAAATATCATGCGATCCGGTACCAGCACCATACCCAGGCGTCCGGCCTGAACCATGGCAGGCAATAATGCAGGCACGACTGGCGAAATTCCTGTTTAATTGCCATAAAATACCAAAACATGTAACTTGATCATTTCAAAGCATTGGTTGTGGTTCGTTGGGTTGTATTTGATGTCCCGGACAAATATCATGCGATCCGGTACTGGCTCCGTTCCATGGCTTCCGGTCTGGACCATGGCAGGCGATAATACAGGCACGATTGGCGAAATTCCAATTTAATTGCTATAAAATGCAAAAAAATGTAACTTAATCATTTCGAAGCGTTGGTTGTGGTTCCTTGGGTGGTATTTGATTTCCCGTACAAAAATCATGTGATCCGGTACTGGCTCCGTACCACGGAGTCCGGACTGGACCATGGTAGGCGATAATACAGGCACGACTGGCGGAATTCCAGTTTAATTGCCATAAAATACCAAAAAATGTAACTTGATCATTTCGAAGCATTGGTTATGGTTCCTTGGGTCGTATTTGATGTCCCGGAAAATATATCATGCGATCTGGTACTGGCAGCCGTCGGCCTGGACCATCACAGGCAATAATACAGGCACGACTGGCTAAATTCCAGTTTAATTGCCATAAAATACCAAAAAATGTAACTTGATCATTTCTAAGCATTGGTTATGGTTCCTTGGGTCGTATTCGATGTCCCGGAAAAATATCATGCCATCCGGTACCGGCTCCGTACCAAGGAGTCTGGCATGGACCATGGCAGTGGATACTACAGGCACGACTAGCGGAATTCCAGTTTAATTGCCATAAAATCCCAAAAATGTAACTTGATCATTTCGAAGCGTTGGTTCTGGTTTCTTGGGTTGTATTTGATGTCTCGGACAAATACGATGTGATCCATTACCGGCTCCATCCCATGGCCTCTAATCTGGACCATGGCAGGCGATAATGCAGGTAGGACAGGCGGAATTCCAGTTTAATTGCCATAAAATGCAAAAAAATGTAACTTGATAATTTCGAAGCGTTGGTTGTGGTTCCTTGGGTCGTATTTGATGTCCTGTAAAAAAATAACATGCGATCCTGTACCGGCTCAGTACAAAGGCGTCCGGCCTCGACCATGGCGTGCGATAAATGTAACTTGATCATTTCGAAGCGCTATTTATGGTTCCTTGGGTCATATTTGATGTCCAGGACAAATATCATGCGATCCGGTACCGACTCTGTACCAAGGTGTCCGACCTAGACCATGGTAGGAGATAATACAGGCACGACTGGAGGAATTCCAGTTAAATTTCGATAAAATGCTAAAAAATGTAACTTGATCATTTCAAAGCATTGGTTATGGTTCCTTGGATCGTATTGATGTCCCGGAAGAATATCATGCGATACGGTACCGGCTCTGTACCAAGGCGTCCGACCTGGACCATGGCAGGCGATAATACAGGCACGATTGGAGGAATTTCAGTTTAATTGCCATAAAATACCAAAAAATGTAACTTGATCATTCCGAAGCATTGGTTATGGTTCCTTAGGTCGTATTTGATATCCCGGACAAATATCATGGAATCTCGTACTGGATCCGTACAAAGGCGTCGGCATGAACCATGGCAGGCAATAATACAAGCACGACTAGCAAAATTCCAGATTAATTGCCATAAAATACCAAAAAATGTAACTTGATCATTTCGAAGCGTTGATTATGGTTCCCTGGGTCGTATTTTCTGTCCAGAAAAAATATCATGCGATCCGGTACCGGCTCCGTACCAAGGCGTCCGGCCTGAACCATGGCAGGCGATAATACAAGCACGACTAGCAAAATTCCAGATTAATTGCCATAAAATACCAAAAAATGTAACTTGATCATTTCGAAGCGTTGGTTATGGTTCCTTGGGTCATATTTTATGTCCCGCACAAATATCATGCGATCCGGTACCGGCTCCGTACCAAGGCGTCCGGCCTGGACCATGGCAGGCGATAATTCATGCACGACTGGCGGAATTCCAGTTTAATTGCCATAAATTGCCAAAAAATGTAACTTGATCATTTCGAAGCGTGTGTTATGGTTCCTTGGTTCGTATTTGATGTCCCAGAAAAATATCATGCTATCCGGTACCGGATCCGTACCAAGGCGTCCGGCCTGGACCATGGAAGGGGAGGATAATACATGCACGACTAGCAGAATTCCAGTTTAATCGCCATAAAATGCCAAAAAATGTATCTTGATCATTTCGAAGTGTTGGTTATGGTTCTTTGGGTCGTATTTGATTTCCCGGATAAATATCATGCGATCGGGTACCGGCTCAGTACCAAGGCGTCCGTCCTGGACCATGGCATGCGATAATATAGGCACGACAAGCGGAATTCCAGTTTTATTGCCATAAAATAGCAAAAAATGTAACTTGATCATTTTGAAGCGTTGGTTATGGTTCCTAAGATTGTATTTGATGTCCCGGAAAAATATCATGCAATCCGGTACCGGCTCCGTACCAAGGCGTCTAGCCTGGACCATGGCAGGCGATAATACAGGCACGATTTGCGGAGTTCCAGTTTAATTGCCATAAAATGACAAAAAATGTAACTTGATCATTTCAAAGCGTTGGTTATGGTTCCTTGGGTCATATTTTATGTCTCGGAAAAATATCATGCGATCCGGTACCAGCTTCGTACCAAGGCGTCCGGCCTGGACCTTGGTAGGCGATAATACATGCACGACTGGCGAAATTCCAGTTTAATTGCCATAAATTGCCAAAAACTGTAACTTGATCATTTTAAAGTGTGTGTTATGGTTCCTTGGGTCGTATTTGATATGCCGAAAAAATATCATGCTATCCGGTACTGGATCCTTACCAAGGCGTCCGGCCTGGACCATGGCAGGAGATAATACAGGCACGACTGGTGGAATTCCAATTTAATTGCCATAAAATGCCAAAATGTGCAACTTGATCATTTAAAAGCGTTGGTTGTGGTTCCTTGCATTTTATTTGAAGTCCCGGACAAATATCATGTGATCCGATACTGGCTCCGTACCAAGGCGTCCGGTCTGGACCATGGCAGGCGATAATACAGGCACGACTGGCGGAATTCCAGTTTAATTGCCATAAAATGCCAAAAAATGTAACTTGATCATTTCGAACTGTTGGTTATGGTTCCTTGGGTCGTATTTTCTGTCCCGGATAAATATCATGCGATCCGATACCGGCTTCATACCAAGGCATCCGGTCTAGACCATGGCAGGCGATAATACAGGCACGACTGGTGGAAATCCAGTTTAATTTTCCATAAAATTCAAAAAAATATAACTTGATCATTTCGAAGCGTTGGTTATGGTTCCTTGGGTCATATTTGATGTCACGGACAAATATCATGCGATCCGGTACTGGCTCCGTACCAAGGCGTCCAGCCTGGACCATCACAAGTGATAATACATGCACGACTGGTGGAATTCCAGTTTAATTGCCATAAAATGGCAGAAAATGTAACTTGATCATCTCGAAGCGTTGGTTATGCTTCCTTTGGTCGTATTTGATGTCTCGGACAAATATCATGCAATCCAGTACCGGCTCCCCAATGCGTCCGACCTAGACCATGGAAGGCGATAATACAGGCACGATTGGCGGAATTCCAGTTTAATTGCCATAAAATGACGAAAAATGTAACTTGATCATTTCGAAGTGTTGGTTATGGTCCTTGGGTCGTATTTGATGTCACAGAAAAATATCATGCGATCCGGTACTGGATCCGTACTAAGGCGTGCGACATGGACCATGGCAGGCGATAATACAGGCACGACTAGCGGAATACCAATTTAATTCGGAATTCCAGTTTAATTTCAATAAAATGCCAAAAAATGTAACTTGATCATTTCGAATCGTTGGTTATGGTTCCTTGGGTCGTATATGATGTCCCGAATAAATATTATGTGATCGGGTACTAGCTTAGTACCAAGGCGTCCGGCCTGGACCATGGCAAGCGGTAATACAGGCACGACTGGCGAAATTCCAGTTTTATTGCCATAAAATACCAAAAAATGTAACTTGATCATTTCGAAGCGTTGTTTATGGTTCCTAAGGTCGTATTTGATGTCCCGGACAAATATGATACGATCTGGTACCGGCTCCGTACCAAGGCGTCTGGGCTGGACCATGGCAGGCGATAATACAGGCACGACTTAAGGAATTCCAATTTAATTACCATAAAATGCAAAAAAATGTAACTTGATCATTTCGAACTGTTAGTTATGGTTCCTTGGGTCGTATTTTCTGTCCCGGAAAAACATCATGCAGTCCGCTACCGGCTCTGTACCAAGGTGTCTGGCCTGGACCATGGCAGGCGATAATACAGGCACGACTGGCGGAATTTCACTTTAATTGCCATAAAATGAAGAAAAATGTAACTTGATCATTTCGAAGCGTTGGTTATGGTTCCTTGGGTCGTATTTGATGTCCCAGACAATTATCATGTGATCCGATGCCGGCTTCGTACCAAGGCGTCCGGCCTGGACCATGGCGGGCGATATTACATGCACGACTGGCGAAATTCCAGTTTAATTTCCATAAAATGCCAAAAATATAACTTGATAATTTCGAAGCGTTGATTATGGTTCCTTGGGTCGTATTTGATGTCTCAGAATAATATCATGCTATCTGGTACCGACTCTATACCAAGGCGTTCGACCTAGACCATGGCAGGTGATAATAGAGGCACGACTCGCGGAATTCCAATTTAATTGCCATAAAATGCCAAAAAATGTAACTTAATCATTTTGAAGCATATGTTATTATTCCTTGGGTCATATTTGTTGTCCCAGACAAAAAAGATATGATCCTGTACCGGCTCCGTACCAAGGCATCCGGCCTGGACCATGACAGGCGATAATACAGGCACGACTGGCGGAATTCCAGTTTAATTGCCATAAAATGCCAAAAAATGTAACTTGATCATTTCGAAGCGTTGGTTATGGTTCCTTGGGTAGTATTTTCTGTCCCTGACAAATATCTTGCAATTCGGTACCGGCTCCGCACCAAGGCGTCCAGCCTGGACCGTGGTAGGCGCTAATACATGCACGTCTGGTAGAATTCCAGTTTAATTGCCATAAAATGCCAAAAACTGCAACTTGATCATTTCGAAGCGTGTGTTATGGTTCCTTGGGTCATATTTGATGTCCCGGACAAATATCATGCTATCCGGTATCGGCTCCATACCAAGTCGTCCGGCATGGACAATGGCAGTGGATAATACAGGCACGACTGGCGGAGTTCTAGTTTAATTACCATAAAATGACAAAAAAAGTAACTTGATCATTTCAAAGCGTTAGTTGTGGTTTTTTGGGTCGTATTTGATGTCCCGGAAGAATATCATGTGATCCGGTACTGGCTACGTACCAAGGCGTCCGGTCAGGACCATGGCAGGCGATAATACACGCACGACTAGCGGAATTCCAGTTTAATTGCCATAAAATTCCAAAAAATGTAACTTGATTATTTTGAAGCGTTGGTTATGGTTCCTTGGGTCGTATTTGATGTCCCGAACAAATATCATGGGATCCGGTATTGGCTCCGTACCAAGGCATCCGGTCTGGACCATGGCAGACGATAATATAGGCACGACTGGCGGAATTCCAGTTTAATTGCCATAAAATGCCAAAAAATGTAACTTGATCATTTCGAAGTGTTTGTTATGGTTACGAAGGTCGTATTTAATGTCCCAGACAAATATCATGCAATTCGGTACCGGTTCCGTACCAATACGTCTGGCCTGGACCATGGAAGGCGATAGTACATGCACGGTTGGCGGAATTCCAGTTTAATTGCCATAAAATGCCAAAAACTGTAACTTGGTCACTTTGAAGCGTTGGTTATGGTTCCTAAGATCATATTTGATGTCCCGGACAAATATCATGCGATCTGCTACCGTCTCCATACCAAAACATCCGGACTGGACCATGGCAGGCGATAATACAGGCACGACTGGCGGAATTCCAGTTTAATTGCCATAAAATGCCAAAAACTGTAACTTGGTCACTTTGAAGCGTTGGTTATGGTTCCTAAGATCATATTTGATGTCCCGGACAAATATCATGCGATCTGCTACCGTCTCCATACCAAAACATCCGGACTGGACCATGGCAGGCGATAATACAGGCATGAATGGCGGAATTACAATTTAATTCCCATAAAATGCCAACAAATGTAACTTGATCATTTCAAAGCCTTGGTTATGGTTCCTTGGGTCGTATTTGCTGTGCCGAACAAATATCATGCGATCCGGTATCGGCTCCGTACCAAGGCGTGCGACTTGGACCATGGTAGGCGATAATAGAGGCACGATTAGCGGAATTCTAGTTTAATTGCCATAAAATGCCAAAAAATGTAACTTGGTCATTTCGAAACGTTGGTTGTGGTTCCTTGAGTCGTATTTGATGTCACGTAAAAATATCATACAGTCCGGTACCGGCTCCGTACCAATGCGTCCGGCCTGGACCATGGCAGGCAATAATACATGCACGATTGACGGAATTCCAGTTTAATTGCCATAAAATGCCACAAAATTAACTTGATCATTTCGAAGCGTTTGTTATGGTTCCTTGGGTCGAATTTGATGTCCCGTAAAAATATCATGCAATCCGATAGCGGCTCTGTACCAAGGCGTCTGGCCTAGACCATGGCAGGCGATAATACAAGCACGACTCAAGGAATTCCAATTTAATTTCCATAAAATGGCAAAAAATGTAACTTGATCATTTCGAAGCGTTAGTTATGGTTCCTTGGGTCGTATTTGATGTCCCGGAGAAATATCATATGATCGGGTACCGGCTCCGTACCAAGGCGTCCGGCCTGGACCATGGCAGGCGATAATACAGGCACGACTCAAGGAATTCCAATTTAATTGCCATGACAAAAAATGTAACTTGATCATTTCGAGGCATTGGTTATGGTTCCGTGGGTCATATTTTATGTCCCGGACAAATATCATGCGATCCGGTACCGGCTCGGTACCAAGGCGTCCGGCCTGGACCATGGCAGGCGATAATACAGGCACGACTCAAGGAATTCCAATTTAATTGCCATGAAATGCCAAAAAATGTAACTTGATCATTTTGAAGCGTGTGTTATGGTTCCTTGGGCCGTATTTAATGTCTCGGAAAAATACCATGCTATCCAGTACCGGATCCGTACCAAGGCGTCCGACCTGGACCATGGCAGAGGCTAATACAGGCACGACTGGCGGAATTCCAGTTTAACGCCATAAAATGCTAAAAAATGCAACTTGATCATTTAAAAGCGTTGGTTGTGGTTCCTTAGGTTGTATTTGATGTCCCGGAAAAATATCATGTGATCCGATATTGGCTTCGTACCAAGGCGTCCGGTCTGGACCATGGCAGGCGATAATACAGGCACGACTGGCGGAATTCCAGTTTAATTGCCATAAAATGCCAAAAAATGCAACTTGATCATTTAAAAGTGTTGGTTATGGTTCCTTGGTCGTATTTGATGTCCCGGACAAATATCATGCGATCCGATACCGGTTCCGTACCAAGGCATCTAGCCTGGGCCATGGCAGGCGATAATACATGCACGACTGGCGGAATTCCACTTTAATTGCCATAAAATGCCAAAAAATGTAACTTGATCATTTTGAAGTGTTGGTTATGGTTTCTAAGGTCGTATTTAATGTCCCAGATAAATATCATGCGATTCGGTACCGATTCCGTACCAATGCGTCTGGCCTGGACCATGGCAGGCGATAATACAGGCACGATTGGCGGAATTCCAGTTTAATTGCCATAAAATGCCAAAAATGTAACTTGATCATTTCGAAGCGTTAGTTATGGTTCCTAAGATCGTATTTGATTCCCCGGACAAATATCATGGGATCTAGTACCGGCTCCATACCAACGCATCTGACCTGGACCATGGCAGGTGATAATACAGGCACGACTGGCGGAATTACAATTGAATTGCCATGAAATGCCAAAAAATGTAACTTGATCATTTCGAAGCCTTGGTTATGGTTCCATGGGTCGTATTTGCTGTCCCAAACAAATATCATGCGATCTGATATCGGCTCCGTACCAAGGTGTGCGGCTTGGACCATGGTAGGCGATAATATAGGCACGACTAACAGAATTCTAGTTTAATTGCCATAAAATGCCAAAAAATGTAACTTTATCATTTCGAAGCGTTGGTTGTGGTTCCTTGAGTTGTATTTGATGTCCCTTAAAAATATCATGCAATCCGGTACTGGCTCTGTACCAAGGCATCCGGGCTAGACCATGGCAGGCAATAATACAGGCACGATTAGCGGAATTCCAGTTTAATTGCCATAAAATACCAAAAAATTTAACTTGATCATTTCGAAGCGCTGGTTATGGTTCCTTGGGTCGTATTTGATGTCCCAAACAAATATCATGTGATCCAGTACTGGCTCCATACCAAGGCGTCTGGCTTGGACCATGGCAGGCGATAATACAGGCACGACTGGCGGAATTCCAGTTTAATTGCCATAAAATTCCAAAAATGTATCTTGATCATTTCGAAGCGTTGGTTATGGTTCCTTGGGTCGTATTTGATATCCTAGACAAACATCATGTTATCCGGTACCGGCTCCGTACCAAGGCGTCAGGCCTGGACCATGGAAGGCGATAATACAACCACGACTGGCGGAATTCCAGTTTCATTGTCATAAAATGCCAAAAAGTGTAACTTGATCATTTCGAAGCGTTGGTTATGGTTCCTAAGATTGTATTTGATGTCCCGGACAAATATCATGCGATCTGGTACCGGCTCCATACCAACGCATCCGGCCTGGACCATGGCAGGCGATAATACAGGCACGACTGGCGGAATTCCAATTTAATTGCCATAAAATGCCAAAAAATGTAACTTGGTCGTTTCAAAGCCCTTGTTATGGTTCCTTGGGTCTTATTTTCTGTCCCGAACAAATATCAGGCGATCCGATATCGGCTCCGTACCAAGGCGTGCGGCTTGGACCATGGCAGGCGATAATACATGCATGACTAGCAGAATTCTAGTTTAATTGCCATAAAATGGCAAAAAATGTAATTTGATCATTTCGAAGCGTTGGTTGTGGTTCCCTGAGTCGTATTTGATGTCCCGTAAAAATATTATGCAATCCGGTACCGGCTCCGTACCAATACGTCCGGCCTGGACCATGGCAGGCGATAATACAGGCACGACTGGCGGAATTCAAGTTTAATTTCCAAAAAATTGCCAAAAAATGTAACTTGATCATTTCTAAGCGTTGGTTATGGTTCCTTGGTCGTATTTGATGTACCGGAGAAATATCATATGATCGGGTACCGGCTCCGTACCAAAGCGTTCGGCCTGGACCATGGCAGGCGATAATACATGCACGATTGGCGGAGTTCCAGTTTAATCTCCATAAAATTCCACAAAATTAACTTGATCATTTCAAAGCGTTGGTTATGGTTCCTTGGGTCGTATTTGATGTCCTGTACAAATATCATGCAATTTGATACGGGCTCTGTACCAAGGCGTCCGGCCTAGACCATGGCAGGCGATAATACAAGCACGACTAGCGGAATTCCACTTTAATTCCCATAAAATGCCAAAAAATCTAACTTGATAATTTTGAAACGCTGGTTATGGCTCCTTGGGTCGTATTCGATGTCCCAAAAAAATATCATGCGATCCAGTACCGGCTCCGTACCAAGGCGTCTGGCCTGGACCATTGCAGGCGATAATACAGGCACGACTGGGGGAATTCCAGTTTAATTGCCATAAAATGCCAAAAAATGTAACTTGATCATTTTGAAGCATTGGTTATGGTTCCTTGGGTCGTATTTGCTGTCCCGGACAAATATCATGTGATCCGGTACCGGCACTGTACCAAGCCGTCCGGCCTGGACCATGGTAGGCGATAATACTGGCACGACTGGCAGAATTCCAGTTTAATTGCCACAAAATGCTAAAAAATGTAACTTGATCATTTCGAAGCGTTGGTTATGGTTCCTTGGGTCATGTTTGATATCCCGGAGAAATATCATGTGATCGGGTACCGGCTCATTACCAAGGCGTGTGGCCTAGACCATGGCAGGCGATAATACCGGCACGACTGGTGGAATTCTAGTTTAATTGCCATAAAATGCCAACAAATGTAACTTAATCATTTTGAAGCGTTAGTTATGGTTCCTTGGGTCGTATTTGATGTCTTGGACAAATATCATGCTATCTGGTACCGGCTCCGTACCAAGGCGTCTGGCCTGGACTACGGCAGGCGATAATACAGGCGCGACTGGAGGAATTCAAATTTAATTTCCATGAAATGCAAAAAAATATAACTTGATCATTTCGAAGCGTTGGTTATGGTTCCTTGGGTCGTATTTTCTATCCCGGACAAATATCATGCGATTCAGAATCGGCTCCGTACCAAGGCATCCGACCTGGACTATGGCAGGCGATAATACAGGTACGACTGGCGGAATTCCATTTTAATTGCCATAGAATGCCAAAAAAAGTAACTTGATCATTTCGAAGTGTTGGTTATTAATCCCTGGGTCGTATGTGATGTCTCGGACAAATATTATTCGATCCGGTACCGGCTCCATACCAAGACGTCCAACCTGGACCATGGCAGGCGATAATACAGGCACAACTGGCAGAATTTTAGTTTAATTACTATAAAATGCCAAAAAATGTAACTTGATCACAGCGAAGCGTTGGTTATGGTTCCTTGGGTCGTATATTATGTCTCTGAAAAATATCATGCAACCCGGTACCGGCTCCGTATCAAGGCGTCTGGTCTGGACCATGGCACGCGATAATATAGGCACGACTGGCGAAATTCCAGTTTAATTGGCATAAAATGCCAAAAAATGTAACTTGATCATTTCGAAGCGTTGGTTGTTGTTACTTGGGTCGTATTTGATGTCCCGTAAAAATATCAGGTGATCCAGTACCGGCTTCGTACCAAGGAGTCCGGCCTGGACCATGGAAGGCGATAATACAGGCACGACTGACGGAATTCCAGTTTAATTGCCACAAAATGCAAAAAAAATGTAACTTGATCATTTTGAAGCAGTGGTTATGGTTCCTTGGGTCATATTTGATGTCTCAGACAAATATCATGCAATCTGGTACTGGCTCCATACCAAGACGTCCAGCGTGGAACATGGAAGGCGATAATACAGGCACGACAGCGTAATTTCGATTTAATTACTATAAAATGCCAAAAAATGAAACTTGATCATTTCGAAGTGTTGGTTATGGTTCCTTGTGTCGTATTTGATGTCCCGAAAAAATATCATGAGATCCGGTACCGGCTCCATACCAAGGCGTCTGTCCTGAACCATGGTAGGCAATAATACAGGCACGACTAGTGGAATTCCAGTTTAATTGCCATAAAATGCCAAAAAATGAAACTTGATCATTTCGAAGTGTTGGTTATGGTTCCTTGGGTCGTATTTGATGTCCCGGACAAATATATTGCGATCCGGTACCGTCACCGTACCAATCCGTCCGGCCTGGACCATGTCAGGCGATAATATAGGCACGACTGGCAGAATTCTAGGAGAAAGATTCATCAGACTAAGATTTTGATCCTAGGAGAAAGTTCATCAGACTAGGTTTTCTATCTTAGGAGAAAGATTCATCAGACTAAGATTTTGATATTTTTTTTTGTTATCTTAGGAGAAAGATTCATCAGACTAAGATTTTGATTTTTTTTTTTATCTTAGGAGAAAGATTCATCAGACTAAGATTTTGATCCTAGGAGAAGTTTCATCAGACTAGGTTTTCTATCTTAGGAGAAAGATTCATCAGACTAAGATTTTGATCCTAGGAGAAA
>MDKI01057141.1:0-20034 GCA_005239505.1 Nicotiana paniculata | reverse complement strand
ATTCATTTATGAAGGCAAATGCCTCCTTATATAGGCATACATAATGACCTTTCGTCCTTGCTACCTTTGCGTTTCCCAAGGCAAAAAACTTCATTCGTCCCGAGACTTTTAAGATGGCAAGCACGATGGCAGGCGGGCGAAAGATTAGCCTTGTGGTCCCAGTTTTGGCGAGTATTTATTATGGTTTGAATAAGATTTTGTGTTCTTCCCAACTTGATCAGGTCAAAGTTTGTTTTCCCATTCATTATGTTTACGCCTGGCTTGCACATTACTTCAAAACCCATTATCCACTTGCTAATGGTTCGTCTTTCCCTTTGATGGTATCATACTCATGAGAGGGAGCTGCGAGGTACTTTGATGAGAAGGATGCGAGAAAATGCATCCATACTGGGGAGGATATAGTTTGGACACTAACAATGTTAACCAATTCTCGTCCTTATTATTATGTGGATAACGATGCCCCTCAAGAGTTGGAGTCAAATTACTTCGTGAGCTTACGTTTTAGTTACCTGTTGCCTTTGAGGTGTGGTAACTTATTTATCATCAAGCCATATAGTCCGCATCAGTTTGGTCGTCAATTTGAGTTTTACCATAACGTCCCCAGTTTTTTGGAGAATGATATCCGTTATTCCTCTCTAGATGAAGGACTCAGATTTTGGAGGATTTGCACACTGTATCGGTCTATGTCACGTGCGGTTTTTCCCCCAACAGGGGATCCTGTGGAGAAACCTTTCTCCGCCAATTATATGTCTTGGTGGGAGAAAGTGCATGTGAAGTTCCTCGAGAATAATTTACAAGATTTGGTAGACAATGTTGGGCTAAAGTCTACTACTCCTTTGGGAGGTGAAGATTAAGGTGTTGGAAAAACATTTCCAAAAGTTAAAGAGCCACCTACTCAAGTCCCAAAAGTAGTTACACAACATAAGAAAAGGAAGCTTAAATTCTCAAAGGCAGCTTTGAAAGAGGTGGTGTGCACTTCAACGGATATAGAGAAGCACCCTCCTGTTATTCTATTTAGCACGCAAGTTCCTCAAGATACAAGCCAGAGTACAAATGAAGATCAAAATTGGAAAAGGCAACGGCCTAACCCAGTAGAGATCGTAGAGGTTCCAAGTGTTGATAGTCCCTCAAGAACGCATACAGCTTGTAACAACGAGGTAAAGATACAATCACCTTGTCCTTTCCTTTTTTTATTTTTTTTAATTCAACAAATAGCTCTGCAAAAAAAATATTCACTTTCTTTGTATTTTCCTTATGCAGTTAAATGCCATTGGGCATCCGGTGTTATCCCCACATGATAAGCCGCAAGTGAGTAATGAATCTATTTGAGGGCCTACATCTAAAGTGAAGTCGTCTTCAAAGACATCATCTCTTTCTCATGACGAAGCCCTAAAAAGACAAACTCCAAATGAGATAACTCGCATTCCACCAATGATGAATACAACAATATCTATATTTAAAGGAAAGAGCATTGTCTTTAATCGCAAAAAGGAATTCATCTTGGGACTTTGGGAGGACATTTGTAATAGACTCTCCAAAACTCGTGCAGAATTTCTCTCATCTTATAGGGAACAAATTATTGAGATTTTTGAGGATATGAAGAAGACGAATATTTTGGATCTTTCTCCATTAGAGAGTTTACCGGATTCTCTTTTTGAGCTTGTCGCGTCATATGACCAAGAGCGATACAACATGGCTGATAAAATGAGTGAAGATGAGAAGCTAGAGCTGATTTCTAAAGCTAAGGAGCGTCTCGAGTCGTTCAAGCTTGAAGCAAGTGAGAAAGTCAAAGTTTCCTCTAGTGAAAAGAAACTGAATAAGTTGTGAAGAAGTTGCAGATATTACAACAAGAGAGGGAGAACCTCGAAGGTGTTATAGAAGCGACTCTAAAGGAGGTTGAAGAGATTCAGACAAAAAATTTAGCTGCCGAGACTGAGGTCTCTTCATATGACAACGTAAATTTGTTGACTGGTGAAGATTCGGCCAATTTGGGGGAGAAGAAGAAGAACCTAGAGACTAGCTGTCAAGAATTGATCAACTACAAGTTTTGCTTAGATTAGGCTATTAGCATTATCTCCCCTTTTATATTTATGTTAGATTGATCTAGTGGATATTTATTTCATCTTAAATAAGATTGCTTCTCTTTTGCTTTACATTGCCCGACATTTATCTGGTCGCATAATTTTCAGCTTTTCGTACTCGTAATGAAAGATTCATATTTTGTCGTAGGAGAGTCCAAATAACGAACCATTTGATTTCTCAAAAATTATACTTCAATATCTAAAACATATCGGAAACTTAGAACCAAACACCTTCAGAATCGACCCAGATAATATTTTGACACCAACTTTTGGATTCACCACGTTGAAATTTCAGATTTGCGCAGTCTCATCAAAAAAATAATATCTTGGTGTAGAAAAGTCAAAATCACTAACCGTTTGATTTTTTGAAACTTTAACTTGCACATCTATGACATATACAAAATAAAAGATCTAATTACTTAAGGATAGAATCATATAATGGTTCGATATTAATATTAAATTCTGACGCGGCGATGATTTCAGATTTGCACAACTTCACCCAAACTTTTGTATGTTGATGTAGGAATGTCGAAATCATGAACCATTTGATCTATTAGAAACTTAAATTTCAAATATATAACATATCCGAAATTCAATATTTAATGCCTTAAGGATAGTTTCAGATAATATTTTGAAGTCAATACTAAATCATGCCATGGTGACGGTTTCAGATTTGCACGACTTCACCAAAAATTTTGTATCTTGCTGTAGGAACGTCAAAATCATTAACCGTTTGATCTATTGGAAACTTAACTTCCAAATAAATAACATATCCAAAATGCAAAACTTAATGCCTTAAGTATAGTGTTAGATAATATTTTGGAGTCAACTTTGGTTCATGGTATGCTGACAGTTTCAAATTAGCGCGACTTCACCAAAATATTTGTATCTTGGTGTGGGAGCCTTGAGATTGTAAGAGTTTTTTAATTGTCAAAAATTGAAATTCAAGAGCTTCATTCTCACCAAATATCTTGGGTTCAAGTCTCTCTGAATTTGAAATGTCATGAAGGCACACTATAATAACTTGAAGGTTTGGCGAACGTGAAGGCATAACGGATCCCCAACTTCAATAAAAATGCTTGAAAACCTCCAAAAAATATTAATAATTTCATTGAAGACACCAATTTACTATAGCGGCTTTCCCCCTTTAAATCAAATGGTATCCCTAGTTTAACAAAATAATGGTATCCCAGCTCGATTTTTCCAAATACTGATTGAATGAATGACATTCCATTGTACTTCATTCGGAAAACGATTGGGGGATTATGTGTCTTTTGAACTTATGCGACTGAACTCAGAATGAAACTCTAAGTTGCCTGCGTACCTCGGTGAAGAGGATCAAGTCATATCATAGTTCAAAATGGGTAGAATTTTCTTTCTTATGTCCTAAATTTTGCCTAGGTCGCCTCTTTCGAGGTTTTCAACCTAGCGGAATTTTTTTTTATATCCTAATTTTTTCCTAGGCCGCCTCTTTCGAGATTTTCAATCTAGCGGACTTTTTTTCTTTTTTTTTTGGGTACGTACACAGTTTAGACTCATGCGGGCCAGGAGTATAGGAACATGCAGTTTAGGCTCATGCATCGAGGAGCGTAGGAACTTCAAGGATAATACTTCTTTAGAAACTTGCCGTTGATAGGGCCGATTCTCATGCCATCTGCATCAATGAGCTTGTAAACCCCACTTGAATAAGCTTCTTGCACGACATATGGCCCATCCCACTTTGAAGTGAACTTCCCTACAGGTTTATGGGAGGTAATAATGGGTCTTCTTATGGAAAGGACTTGATCTCCTACTTGAAAGGATCTCGGGCGAACTCTTTTATTGAAGGCACGAGACAATCGAGCTTGATAGCATTCAAAACTATGTTGAGCTTCCAACCTCTTCTCATCAAGAGCCTCTAACTCTGCTAATTAAAGTCGAGCATTTTCTTCATCAGTGATCCCTTCTTGAATAGCCAGTCGTAATGAAGGTATTTGACGCTCAAGTGGCAAGACGACTTCGACTCTATAAACGAGTGAATACGGGGTTGCTTGTGTTGGCGTGCGGTGAGTCATCCTATATGCCCATAGAGCTTCTTCCATATGGTCATTCCAATATCGTTTGGATTTAGAGATGACTTTCTTCAGCAGGTTGCATAGAGTTTTGTTGAATGCCTCAGTTAGACCATTGGCGGCAGCATTGTACATTTAAGAGTTACGTTGCTTAAAGCCAAAGATATCACAAATCTTGTTCATCAACCTATTATCGAATGCCTTTCCATTATCTGTTACTATGAAACGAGGAATGACAAAGCGATAGATTATGTTTATTCGGATGAAACTTGCAACATTTTCTTTCTTTACCTCCTTAATATCAACAACTTCGGCCCATTTTGAGAAGTAGTCAGTTGCAGCCAAGATGTAAAGGTTCCCACCAGAGGACTTTGGAAGTAGTCCAACAACATCCAATCCCCAAGCGTCAAACGGCCAGGATGCAATAGTTGGGTGCAACATTTCAGGAGGTTAATGAATAAAATTTGCATGGAATTGACAAGCCTTGCATCTTCGAGCGTAATCCAAGCAATATTTTACCATCGTCGGCTAATAATATCTCATCCTTTTTATATGGAAGTGGAGCTTTGGTCCTGACTGGTGTGACCCAAAAACCCAGAATGTGCCTCTTGCAAAGCTTGGAGTGCTTCTTCTTCCCCTAAGCATCGCAAGAGTACTCCCTAAAATGACCTTCTGTATAGAGTATCTTTGTAGTAAAGAAAGCGAGGTGCACCACGACGAATTTCAGTCCTTTTCCTCGGATTTTCAGGAAGTATCCCATAGCATAAGTAGTCGATAATGGGTTGTCTCCATTCTTCTTTCTCAACTTCAGAAATAGAAACAAGATGCTTGAGTTCATTTTCTTCACCTTCAGCCTCATTTGGCGGCGGTACTACCAATTTTTGGCAGACGGTAACTTGTGCTTGATCAGGCAGGGCTAATGATGAAGCTAGGGCAGCTAAAGCATCAACCTTCTTATTTTCTTTCCTTGGCACATTCTAAATAGTCACATCACCGAGCCACCCCATTAACTTTTTAGCGTAATCATGATATGGACGTAGTTCAGGCTTCCTAACCTCGTAACTACCCAAAAGCTGATTGACCACTAACTGGGAGTCACCAAAGACTTGCAATTGCAATTTCTTCATATCAACGGCCATTTCAAGCCCAAGTATTAATGCTTGATACTCAACAACATTGTTGGAACATAGTTGTGTCAAGGTGAAGGAGTAGGGAAAGACTTCACCTTGGGGAGTGACAAATACTATGCCAGCGCCAG
The DNA here is from genome assembly GCA_005239505.1 of Nicotiana paniculata. Taxonomy (NCBI): domain Eukaryota; kingdom Viridiplantae; phylum Streptophyta; class Magnoliopsida; order Solanales; family Solanaceae; genus Nicotiana; species Nicotiana paniculata. Next base: position 14,644 of record MDKI01057141.1, on the reverse strand, counting down.
CCCCTCCACGATGTGCAGCACCATCAAAGTACATCTTCCATGGAGGATGAACTTCAATGGCCATTGTGTCTTCATCAGGTAGTTCGTCAGCTAGCTCCCAATCATCAGGTATAGGGTGATCTACCAAAAAGTCCGCTAACACTTGTCCTTTTATAGTCTTTTGAGGGATGTACACGATTTCAAATTGTTGAAACTGGAGGTACCACCTTGCTAGTCGATCACTAAGGAAAGGTTTTGACAGCACGAACTTGATGGGATTTTCTCTAGAAACCAAACGAACGACATGAGATAGAAAGTAGTGCTTCAACTTTTGAATTGAGAAGACTAGCGCCAAACACAACTTTTCGATTGGTGAATAATTCAGTTCGTTTGGTGTCATCATCCTTCTCAAGTAGTAAAGAGAGTTTTCTTTCCCCTCACTATTTTCTTGGGACAACAGCGCTCCAACAGACCTTTCTTGTGCTGAAATGTATAGTATCAGCGGCTTTCCAAGTATAGGGGCTACCAAAACTAGCGGCTTCATCAAGTATGTTTTGATACTTTCAAAGGCATTTCTACAAGCTTGGTCCCACTTGAAAGGAACGCCCTTCTTCATGAGAAGACTGAATGGTTGGCACCTCCCAGTTAGGTTTGGGATGAATCTCCTAAGGTATGCTAGCTTTCCTTGCAGACTTTTTAATTCATGAATATCTCGAGGCTCAGGCATTTTCAAAATTGCATATACCTAGGGTTGATCAATTTTGATCCCTCGATGCCGGACAATGAAACTAAGGAACTTTCCAGAAGTAACTCCAAAGGCACATTTCAATGGATTCATCCTAAGTTGGTACCTCCGGAGCAACTCAAATACCATTCTCAAGTCTTTCAAGTGGTCTCCCTTCTCTCTTGATTTTACCACCAAGTCGTCAACATAACATTCGACATTCTTGTGGAGAAGATCGTCGAAAATATTCTGCATAGCCCTTTGGTAAGTAGCACCAGCGTTCTTCAAGCCAAAAGGCATTACCTTGTAGCAATAAATACCCTTTGGGGTACGGAATGCAGTAAGCTCTTCATCTTTTGGTGCCATGCGAATTTGGTTATAGCCACACGAACTGTCCATGAAAGACATTTCATCATAACCAGTAGTAGCATCGATCATCATCTCTGGAATAGGAAGCGGGAATTCATCTTTGGGACACGCATTGTTGAGATCCCTAAAGTCAACACATACTCGAATCTGGCCATTCCTCTTCCTTACAGGGACAATACTTGAAACCTATGTTGGGTATTTAACTTCCCGAATATATCCATCTTCAATGAATTTGTTAACTTCGGTTTCAATCAGGGGAACCAAGTCCGGTCTAAAGCGCCTTTGAGCTTGCTTAACAGGACGAGCGTCATTCTTGACCGCAAGGTGATGGACTGCCACTTTAGGGTCCAAGCCAGTCATCTCTTTGTAGCTCCAAGCAAAGACATCCCTGTACTCCTTGAGTAACTCAATATAAGTGCTTTCTTCATCAACTTCTAATAAAGCACTTAGGTAGGTGGGTCTTGGTTCTTCATCAGTACCAAGGTTAACTTCTTTTAAGGCGTCAATCATTGCATTCACCCCTTCTTCAAGTTCCGGCAGAGCATCTTTTGCATCTTCATCTTCTCGAGGTTCCCAATCATTGAAGGATATGTGATAACATGGTGAAACATCCTCCAATTCTGCATTATCCTCCATTGAATATGGAACACCGTTCTCGCCTTATACAGTGACATGATACGAAGAACCCACATTTTCTTCATCGTCATCACGTTCTTTAGTGTAGACCACAATGTATGGCTTCACTTTCAGTACTTCACCATAAGAAATCATGACTTTTGTTTGTCGCCTCATACTAGAAGGAACCAAATTTTGGAAATCTTTAGAGATCTTCTGAATTTTGGGCGAAGCGGGTGTTCTTGTATTTTGATAATTTCTCTGCAACTTATTCCCCTTCTTTAATGGACCCACTCTCTCAAATACGGAAGTTCTCACATTTTATTTTCCAAATCTGTCAAAGACAGAAGGCCTGTTAGAAGCGGCAAATTCGTCTTCTATAGTGATAAAATTTCTACTCGCCCTCCTTATTGAGATGCGCACTGGTGGCGGTTGCTTGTATCCCAAACCTTCATGTGGTAGCCTCGTTACAGCTACTGATGAGAGATTCCCTAAATTTGACAGCTCATCGGGATTGTATCCAGCTTTTGCAAGTAGCTTGTAAGCGTTAGGATCAAAACCTTCATCTGTTCGCGTTGTAGGGAGTGCCACATTTTGCAAACAATTTTGGGATACGAACCCGGCAAACGGCTTTGAGGACTACTTTACTGCCTCAATTCGCAGTACCGGAAGAGTTAACTCCTTTAGCGTGTTGCTTTGGAGATTAGATGACTCGCCCTCGTCTTTCTTCCTTTTAGGGACATATTGGAGCTTAGGACTTACTTTCTTGACATAAGATGCACTATCCCCTCTATGGGATTTATTCCCGTTTGGTGGTACCTCCTCAGTAATGGCTTTGGCTTTACCAATAGTCACCTCAACTCTTTTGTTTATGGCCTCGTCATTCTTGCTTTTCATGCCATCATCAAATTTTAGCTCCTTCACAATGCAGTTCTTCAAGTAGAACTTTGCATCGGCGAAGTGTGACTCTCCCTCAGTGAATGGCTCATCATCAGCAATTATCTTCTTCTCTACTTCACTCTCGTAGTATTTTAAACATTGATGGTAGGTAGATGTAACTACTTTATTCTAATGTATCCAAGGTCTTCCAAGTAAAACATTGTATGAAGTCTTCGCATCGATCACATGTAGCCATGCACTTGATTGCATATCTTCAATAGTGATTCCCAGCCTGATCGCGCCTATGTATCTTTGACCTCCTTGGTTGAATCCTTGGATAATCACACGACTTTCTGAGAGTTCATTCATGGGAATACCAAGTTCTTTCACAGTAGGAATTGGCAAAATGTTCACTGAGGATTCTCCATCAACGAAAATTTGATTTACCCTTTCATCATGCATATAGTCAACCAGGTACAATGTGCGGTTATGAGGAGTGTCACTTAGCAGAAGATCGTCATTTGTGAACGTGACTTTTTTCTCACAAGCATTAACTTCTTGAGGAGTGGACTCGATAAGATTTTCCGAAGATGGTGCCAATGGTAGGTCATCACTCTTTTCTTTCCCTTCGTCAGTATGGCAACAAGAGGCATTAATACTCCCATGGGAAATCTTCGTGCGAAACCAACTTGGTAAAAACTCCTCCAAGGTAACCAGATGTCGTGGATTTTGAGGGTGATGCACCTCCATTTTCGCTTTCTTTTCATGCTTAACTGGATTCCATCTCCTAGGACTTTTCACCATTATTTTCCTTGTTTGTTGTCCATTCATCCTTTTCGTGGGCTCCTTTTGTGGCACCTACGACGAGTCACCGACGTCCAACCTTCATCGTCCTTAGGTTGACCGTCTTCAACTTTTTAGTTCTCCAGTAATTCTTCATCTTTACTTTCTTTAAAACTACATAATTCATCTGGACTGAATGAGCCAAATGTGACAGAGACTTGGTTTGCGCTTGCTTTCTCATCTTCGAGCACGATCTTCTTTTCACGAGCCAAGTCCATAACTTTGTCCTTGAAGACAAAGCACTTCTCCAGAGGGTGGCTCACAAGTCGATGATATTTGCAGTAATTTGGGTCATCAATTTTCCCAGCTTCATTTGGTCGCTTCATCTCCAAAAGCTCAATGAGATTTAACTCGAGGAGTTCTTCAAAAATAGTTGGCACATCAGAATCCAGAAATGGGTACTCTTTCTCTTGCATTTCTTTTAGAGTTAACTTTCCACTTGGCTTATCTTGAAACGAAGTGGATTTCATACTCTGCTTTTTGCTCACCTTCGTCGTGAACTTCATAGGTGATGTGTTGACATTCATAGCTTCTTTGTTTTCAGATCTTGGTATAAACTTGCTCCATTTTCTAACTTCTTGGTTGTCCTTCCCTTTGCGAGGTTCATAGATGGGCAACCTTTCATTTCCAGTAGAGGCCATGCTCAATTCCATGTCATTGGCACGAGTTGCAAGCTCTTCAAATGTGCTAGGCTTGATACCTTGTAAGATGTAGTGCAATACCCAATGCATGCCTTGGATGCACATCTCTATGCCAGAAGCTTCACTAAGAATGTCTTTACAGTTGAGGCTTGCATTCCTCCAACGATTGATAAAGTCGATAACTGGTTCACTCTTCCGTTGAAGATTACTTGTGAGTTCTATCATACCAACAGTACGTCTCGTGCTATAAAAGCGATTGAGGAATTCTTGCTCTAGTTGATCCCAACTATCAACAGATCCAGCCTCGAGGTCCGTCTACCAATCAAAAGCATTTCCTTTTAATGAGCGACAAACTGTTTGACGAGGTAATCTCCATAAGTCCCAGCATTGTTGCATGTCTCAACGAAGTGCGCCACATATTGCTTTGGATTGCCTTTGCCATCAAACTGTTGAAATTTCGGAGGTTGGTAGCCAGCAGGCATCTTCAACATATCGATCCTTGAAGTGTACGGCTTTGCGTAGGTAAAGGAGGACTTGGAAGCAACTTCATATTTGTTTCTTATAGTCCCTTCAATAAATTCCTTTAGTTGATTGATTGGAATCATCCCTTCTGAAGAGACTGGAATTTCCTTAGTGGATGCAACTTGTCGTGGGGGAGCATCAATATCTTGAACTTCTAGGAGTTTGCCAGGTACATGGGTGGATTCTTCTTCCATCAAGATTCCCACCCTATCTGTTTGCTTATCGATTCTAGCATCTTGGATTTTGCATGCACTTGGTCAAGCTAGCGATTGCTTCCGTCAAGTTTGCCAATTGCTCCTCCACAGATGAAGTGTTTGTCACCATGACTTGCATGATTGTCATGGACGATGGAGAGTAGCATGGATGTTCACACGGATTGATCCTTGATTGGCTCACGCTATGCCGTGTAAGTGGGGAGGATCCATCACTTGAAGCGTCATCATCTTCCTTTACAACAGAGTGCTTGGATCCGGAGAGGTCAAGCAGCGCAAGAGTTTTCTTGATCTTTATAGCAACATCGCTTCCTCTTTCGGGTGCATTTTGTGGAAGATCTTGATCCTTTTGAGGATGAAGATTCGAAAACAGGGTAGATACAGACGACACTTGGGGTGCTTGGTGTCCTAACGAGCTTGCTTTGCTCATTGTAACTGGTCCAAAGGTAACTTTGAGTATGTTTTCCAGGTCAACATGGAACCTGGAATTAGCAGCGTTGGCGGAAGTTGAACTGGACTTGATTTTCTTGGAAGTCATTTCGTTGTTCTTGAACTTTGGTGATTTGGCGGAAGTTGGACTGGAGTTGATTTTCTTGGAAGACATTTTGTTGTTCTTGAACTTTGGTGATTGAAAAGTTGAGATGAGAGGTAGAGATTGCCCCACTGAGCGTGCCAGAATTTGTAGACAATAAATTGCGTCGAGAAAATAAAATCAAGACCGAAAAATATCGCAACAATCGTTGTATTTTATTTCGAATATTTGAGTGTACAATCTTTATCAATCCTCTGATTCTTCTTTTCAACAGTAAATAAAAGAGTCTCCGAGCTTAATCTTGAATTTTATTTTCTTTTAATCCAAGTGTTTGAAGCTTGATCTTGATCTTGACGTACTTTTAATCCAAGGGCTTGCAGCTTGTTCTTGAATCTTCGTCTTGATCTTCTAAATTCTTAGAACACTTGAATGCTTGTAGCTTTTAGAGAAATCCGCAGTGTTTGATCCACGAGCTCCCTCTTGCTTCTTGTTATAACTTGGTGCCTTTTCTGAATTATGAAAACCCCTATTTATAGTTGTGGAAGGGAGGAGTTGTGATAAGAACAAACTTTTTCCGACCAATCAAATTGAAGTGTGACATGGCCGCATTTGATTGGCCAGAACATGTCACGTGCACACGTAGCGCAGTTTCATTGGCCCTGTAATTTGACTTGGCATGTCTTGTCAGTTTGACACGTGGCATGGTCCTATTGGCTCTTCCGCTTGACTTGGCGTGACACGTCATTTGACACGTGGGCATCTATTTGGGCCTCTAGGAAGATGAAATCTAGGCCTAATGAATTAGGCTCATCACTTTAGCCCAATTAAGTGGATTAGCCCAATGGATTAAGATTTATTTATTTAATCCATTTATATTGAACTTATACAGTTAATTCAATTATATTAGCCCATAATATTTATTTGAACCAATATATCTTGAATTTTAAAATATAATTCGAATTATGTTTTGAATTTGAATCCAATAAATTTTACATGCCTACCCCATCTAGCCTTTTGGTGTTACGAGAAAAAGTTACAGTATTAAAAAAAATGAAAAAATAGAGTAACTCCAAAGAAGAAGAAGACAGTAAAAAAAGGTACAATTTTTTTCTTCTTCTTGTTCTTTTGCAATACTATTTACCATTTCTTTACTATAAATCACTACACCATTCTGTAGCTAAGAATTAATATGTAAACGTTGTAGTCTATCAAAAATAATGACTTGTTTGAATACACAGATCAAGCTTTTAAAACGTGGGTGCCTTAATACTTTCTTTAAAATAAAATAAAAGTACATACTTATTTTAATATTACATAAGGAATAATATTTAAAAGATAAAGTTTGCATATTTAAAGGGGTTTACCCTATTCAAATGTAAGACCTATAGCCGTTCTTGAACCACATTTATCAATATATTTAAAGTTGGGAATCTTACCGAAATGTCCTAAATAACTCCCAACTTTTCGATTTCTAGCCACTAATCATATACTTACCAAACTAGTCAAGCATATACAAAAATGAAAATCCAAATAAATAAGGATTACTTCTCTCCAAGAATCACACACAAAGATCTCTTTCTATATTTTTAAGCGTGATCAGTAACATTAGATGTAAGACCGAAAGGAAATTTCATGGATGAGGTAGCAAACAAAGTGATGAAATACACAAAAAATATATACAAGATTCCAAAAATATAAGCAAAAGGGGACATTTTTCCATGGGTACTTTATTGAAAACATATAGATGAGTCAATATACAAAATTTGAGGAAGATTGGAAGTGATTTGGTATCAAAATTCGTACTTAAAATCGAGTTAAAAAAGTTTTGTGACACATGTATCACGCACGTATCTCACACACAAGTATACATGGATATACATGTAATACAAATTTGATACAAATATGACACATATGTGATACACAAACAGGGCCGGCTCCAACGTTATGTGGAGTAAGGCATGTGCCTTAGGCCTCCAAATTTGAGGGGCCCCATTTTTAAAAATAATAGGTTCATAGGTATTTAAAAAATAACATTTAGTATTTTTAATATAAAACTAGAGTTTCTAATATAAAGGAAAGAAACTTTTTTTAGATTTATAAATAAAATAATACTTCGACTTACTTAAAAATGTGTAGATGAATAGTTTTCATAACTTTTAGCTTTTCATTTTTTACTCCTTCATTAAAAATTTACTCTCTTCCTTAATTTGTCCAAGTCAATCATTCTTTTTTTTCAATCTCTTCATATTTCAGAAAACCCTACATATTTTTGTGTTTCTCTTTGATATTCTTACTCATTTCTTTCTCCAAGATTTCATTTCTCACCTTCTTTCTCTAAGATTTCACTAGTTCAAGTGTTAAGCAATATTTTTAATCTCTATGTGCCGGTGGTTCGTGATGCTACATATGGGCTACAAGGGAGTCAGGGATGCTCAGACATTTTCTGAACGTGTCGTTCAGACAAAAGATACAGAGGTATTGAGAGGCTATTCAATTGTTCATATGGAGGTGCAACGGGTCCCTGTATCTGGTTGATGAGTACGAGTTGGAGAAGGTTTAATTAGTTGGCTAGTCGTCGAGATTGTGGCAGGGTCACGAGGTGGATGTTGATTGAGGATAGTTGGCGGTACTGGAGTACCTTGTTATTGGTGTTGTGCGAGTTGTCGAGGTTAGTTTTGTGGATCATCAGATGGTGTTTCCTATGGCTTCGCGCCAAGTGGAGGAGTCCACTAGTGGCATTCAGATTGCAGAGTCAGATTTACCTCAGTTTTGGCATGAGAATGGACATATGTGGTATTGGAAGGTTTCTAAAATTTGTATATGACTAAGGTCTAAGATCTTGCATGGAATGATATTGGGGCTTACGGTGTTTCTGCGTCATTGATGAGTCTACATTTCAGTATCAAGGGGAGTCGGAGAAACAACTTCAGATTCATAGAGGATATATTCAGTGTGGGCATCGTGGTTGCGGCAGAACGAGGTGCTTCAGAGGAAATATGGTGGTTTATGAGCTTTTGGGATACGTGGTTCGTGTTTGGATCATCTGTATTTGGGTCTTTTGTTGGGGTTATTGCATATCGACTATCCGAAGAAATGAGTTAGCTTTGTGGTGTTGGGCCAGCATAACAATGAAGTAATTGGTCCTTTTGAATGGGAATTCTCTACTAGCATTTGTGGCAGCACTCTTGGGTTAGACGGTTTGTGTGACTCGGTTGAGTTGGGGAGGTGCAGTCCTGATGGAGTCCCGATGGCTTAGATGTGTGCGGGATGATCTCGAAGGGTTCTCGATGGTTTGGCGACGACTTGAGTTGGCTGTCTACTATGGGCACAAGGAAAATATTGTACATTATGGCTTTCTCCTAGATGGATATTAGAATTTAATTAGATGTTGGCATTATTGGATAGCATATAGCGTGCATTTTGGAAAGGACCTTGAGTTTTGGGTTGCGGGTTCATGACTAGCGGTACGATGATTTCGGGGTTTTGAGGCTTCTGAGGTTCGGATTTCGTTACGCGGCCAGAAATTCTATATGGGTGCTTCAACAGAATGATGGGGTGTGAGTGATGTATCAGCCATTTGATTTGCGTAGTTGAGTTCGGGTATGGAAATTTTGGTATTCCTGAGGTTTTGGGGGGCTAGGTGCCCTCATGTGCGGACTAGTTCCTGTTTGCGGATTGTGAAGAAACGTTAAGGATGGGATAATTAGTACCATGCATTATTGATAGATTGCTATGGATTTTTGGAAGGACATTTACCTAATCGGGAAGGATCTGGATTTGGTTGGGGGCTATTTGGAAGCTCAATGAGAATATGTATTTGTATCAGGTCAAATTTGTGTACTCCTGTGAGGTTGTCATCATGGTTATGTTATCAGGCAGGATGGATATTTTGTGCCCCTAGCCTATGTTATGTGTTGCTCTATGTTGGGATGGGTGGCGAGGTTGCATGATTTTTCTCCACGCATGTTGTAATTTAGTTCAGGCCTTATGGAAATATGGGCGAGATAGCCCTTGTGATGTTGATTTGCTCATTGCGCCTTAGTTGTGCTTGCTTCTTTCATGTTTTATTACTTTTATTCATTTTTCCCACAGTGTTATTCCTAGTTGTGCTTGCTTCTTTCATGTTTTATTACTTTTATTCATTTTTCCCACAGTGCTATTTGTGCACTCTGTTGTGCTTGATATCAGTAATCATGTGATCAGTGAACCTGAGCATTTTGGCTCGATAAGTATTTGGGAGCCGGCTGCACGCCGCAGCGGATGTTATGAGGGATACCCTTTCCTTGTGTTTATTTGGTGTTTTGTTTTTCCTCTGTGGGATGATTTAATGAAAACCGTACTTTTGTTGTTACACATGTTGTACTTGTTAGATAATCCTTATACCTTGCATTCCTCTTATTTGTGCTGCATAATTGAGTTGTTGTTGGTTTGGTGTACGAGCTGTGTGGTGTGAGAATCCGTGTGGTCCCGTGATGAGTTGTTAGTTGGGCTGCTTGTGTTAGCTGAGTTGGGGCTCTTATACCTGAGATTAGCACTATCGTGTTGGGGGTGAGGAGTGTTTGGAAGTATGAGGTTGTTTCTGCTAAGATTTGGGCAATGGCCCTGAACGAGCGAGAGAGCTTCTTGACTTGTTGACTTCATAGGCAACTATCAGTTTCCGCATGTTTCTTTATCATGAGCAGCGATGTGGAGGTCCGGAACAAGGTTATATTCAATGTGAAGTGTATTGCTGGCATCCAGAGTGTTATTGGGCAGCTATGACGATCAGGGGGTATTACTAACTACGAGCATTTGAGCTGTGTGGAACAGTATGTGATTGTATTCTGGGTTGGAATTTTTGGCTCAATTCAGCTTGTTCAGGTTCATACAGAATGATGATGTGAGATTCGGGTCTTGTGATGAATTTCAGATGTTGAGGTTTGGGTTCTTTTCTAAGGTTATGGACTAAGGATGAGATGAGACCTTCAGTTAAGTTGCATTGTCAGTCCTACATAGGTTTGGGTGATAGGCAATCACCCCCGGGTGTATGCATGGTGAGCTCATGCAATAGTTCGATGGCTTTTGAATGACTCCGGGCACGTTCGAGGATGAACGTATGTTTAAGTGGAGGAGGATGTGACGACTCGACTGGTCATTTTGAGCAATTGTGTCTAGTTTGGTAGTTTGAGATCACGAGTAGCTTCACTCGGTGTATTATGACTTGCGTGCATCGTCTGTTCGGGTTTTTGAGAAGGTTGGAAAGGATTTTGGAGTGACTCTCATTTTAGAATCCGAAGTTGTAGAAATTGACCCAGGGTTTGACTTTTCAGTATTTGACCTCAGATCGGAGTTTCGACGGTTCTGGGAGGTCCGGATAGTGATTTTGGACTTGGGCGTATGCCCGAGATTTCATTTGGAGATTTCAAAAAGGTTTCGGCATCATTCAGCGGAAGTTGGCAATTTAAAGGTGTAGAATCTTCCTAAGTTTGACCATGGTTTGACTTTAAGGCTATCGGGTCCGGATTGTGGTTTTGGAATTTGAAATAGGTCTGTTTCGTCAATTGGGACTTGCCTACAAAATTTGGTGTCGTTTAGAGTTGATTTGATGTGGTTCGTACGCTTGGTTGCAATTCTAGAAGTTCTTGAAGTTCCGGATGATTTTCATGCATTTTGGTATTCGATGTGTAACTAGAAGTTATTTTGGTGTTCTAATCGCGCGAGCGAGTTCGTGTTATGTTTTCAGGCTTATGAGAGTGTTTGATTTATAGCCTCGAGGGCTCGGATGAGTTTTTAACGCGTTTCGGAGTGTTTGGAGGAAAGTTCAGATTTTGCTGGTGTCTGATCACGCATTTGCGAGTTATGGGTCGCATTTTCAGTCATCGCTTTTGCGAACATTGGATCGCATTCGCGATAAAGGATGGGACTGGCAGGCCTCGGATTTGCGATGCCAGCCTCACGAATGCGAAAAACCAGTTGGGCAAGGGAAGTTCGTAATTGCGAAGATTTAAGCCGCTTTCGCGAAGGCCCTTCGCATTTGAGAAGATTTTTCATCGCATTTGCGATAGAGTCAGGGTAGTTCAGGCTTCGCATTTGCGAATTATTCTTCGCTTTTTCGAGTTTTGCGAACCCAGTGTCGCAAATGCGACATCTGCGGCCTATTAAAGGCTGGGTATTCCGAGTTTTTGCTTCATTTTTCATATCTTTGAACCCTAGTCTCGAGGTGAGGCGATTTTGAGAGAAGATTTTCATACCAAATCATTGGGTAAGTGTATTTAATCGATTTCCAACTATATTTTGTGATTATATCTTAGATTTAACATCAAATTTATGAGAATCTAAAGAAAAATTTGGGAAAAATTGTAAAGTCTTTCAAAACTGTAAAATGATGATTTGAAGGACCAAATGGTATCGGAACTTGATAATTTTTGTATGGGTGAACTCGTATCGGAATGGGAATTCGGTCTTTGTAAATTTTGTCGAGTTCCGAGATGCGGGCCCGGGGAGTTGGCTTTTGTTGATTTTTTGCAAATCGTATAAGAATCATAGATAGCTTTGTTAATTACAATTGTTTTCTCTTGCATTGTTTGATGTATTTGAGTCATTTTCGATTAGATTGAGTCGAGCGTTGATGAATTGGTAATTTGAATTGGCCGGATTTGAGGTACGTATCTTGCCTAACATTGTGTGGGGGGCTTCCCCTTAGGATTTGAGTCCTCTATATTAATTGTAGCCCGTGCATGCGAGGTGATGAGTGCGTGCCCGGTTTTATTTATGAAAAATTTGCCTTTAGGGTTCTTAGGTCCTTGTGTTCATTAAGCGGGAAGTTTTCTGATATAATTGGGTTTCCTATTTGCTAGTTTTACCTCTACATGCTCTATACATGTTGTTAGCTTTTCTCTAACTCTTACTTGTTATTTGGCCCTTATTTGCCTTAATTGAAGTGACTGCCTTCCTTATTGTTTTGATACTTCTTAATTGTGATTTCCTCTATGACTCTGTGCAAATATTCTACATGTTCACTTGTTGTGGTTGCCGGTGAAGTTATCACGTGCCTTACCTGTCTCGTTGTCCATGTGAAGGTTGTTGTATTCCTTGATTTTACGTGATTCTCTTGTTGCCGTGTACTCATACTCTTGGTAGTAGAAATTCTGGTAATTGAGTTGTGGATTTGTTGTTGTCGTTGATTTAAACTATTGTTTGGTGGGATCGGGTTACATACTGCAACAGGAGTAATAAGGGTGGACAAGTGGGATCGGGTTGCACGCTGCAACTAGAGGAATAAGGGTGGTATATTGATGAGCAATAAGAGAGGGCTGGTGGGATCGGGTTGCGCTCCGTAACATATTAAATATTATTTACTGTTATTGTAATTGTTAAAGAGGAATAAGGGAGGATTGGTGGGATCGGGTTGCATGTCGCAACATATATATAGGTATATATCATTTACTGTTAATGTAATTGTTAAGGAGGAATAAGGGAGGATTGGTGATATCGGGATGCGCGCCGCATCAATATATGTGTTTATGTATTCCTCCCTGACTGTGTAAGTCATTTGGTAGTTTAACATTTCACGTAAGGATTGGTTATAGCTGGATACTGACACGACCCTTGAGTTATGTATTTATTTCTGCAAATTACCGATTTTCAAAGTGAATTTATTATGTTGAGTCATTACCTCCTGCCCTGCTGAGTCGTTTGTAAGATAGTATTTTTTTAAAATGAAAGAACTAACATCATGTTACCTTGTGTGACTGTTGGTCCCAAACGCACACGCAAGTATACGTGGTCGTAGAAAGTAATATAATGTTAAATCGAATGTCGAACCCACAGAGACTTGTGTAAACTACTCACTAATTCACTATATTGTTATTTAATCAAGCCAAAATAAAATCCAGAATGTAACTATTTTATACTACGATTCTATGAAATAACTAATTATCAAGTGACAAGAATATTGTTGTGTATTCAGTAGAGACAAATATTCCAGGGTTGTGATCAATTCACCACTAGATATTGCATTCTAATTAACTCTCTCTTTCATATAATTCACTCATGGTTGTTAATTAATCGATAAACTCTCTCATAGCCTTCTCCCGAAGCACTACTCGCCTATTCTTAATAGATTAACGCCTATATTCCTATGAAATTAATCTATTAGAACGCACTAAGATTACGATGTTTAATTAAGCACGGTGACTATGTATATTCCTATCCTAACCACAAATCCGCTCCCCTGAAGGGTTAAGATCGCTCTATCTTCTCTTCTTCTCTAATCTGTATACGGCTTTCCCAAGCATAACATAGATAGTGTATAGAACCAAATTGCTGGCCAGGCAATTAAGCAATTAAACACAGAATTGAAGAAATAACCATATATTGAGTGAACTATAATCAAGATTAAATTAATGTCGAATAACAATATTCATGGCTAAACCACAACCCCAGAACAATGGGTGTTTAGCCACTCATGCTAGAATCAAACAATTGCATAAGTCTTGCATAAATTGAAAATACTATAATAAGAGGAAGAAAACTGATAATCCTTTGCTTCCTAATGATCCCGTGTGTATCTTCTCTCCAAAAATGGCCTCTTCTCCTTAAAGTTGTGCTTTTGGGTCTATTTATATGTTTAGGACAAACCCTAAACGTGTAGGAGACTTCTATTCAAACCGGGAAACACTTTAAACCTTCAAAACTCGGATTTGACTGGACCAGGGACCAGGCTTTATGGCCCAAACGCCGGGATAAAGCATGGCCAGGCCTGGCGTTAGGGCTCTAACAACCCCCATACGCCTGGTCCTACCAGGCTTTATAGCCCAAACGCCCAGCTATAGCCTGGTATGACCAGGCTTTACAGCTCAAACGCTCGGCTATAACCCGGTTCACTCCTTTTCGACTCTTGAGCGTATTATTAACGTTTATGCATCCATTTAGCTCGGCTTCCATATCCAATTCACATACACATGAAATAGACACCATTATGTACATACGACGTGTATTTTTATCATTAAGGCACATAAAATGTAAGGCACATAATTCTTTAAACCATGAATTCTAGCCACGCATCAACACCCCACACTTAGACTCTTGCTCGTCCTCGAGCAATGGGACAATCTACTACCCTTCAACACGTACACATTTCATTATCAAGGAGTATTTTGCTTTTCAATCACACACCTTACCCCTTAACTATGATCGATACAGGCAATCAAGTATGAACATACAAAATTTCACGTTCTTCCCCTTCTTTAAACATGCCCAAGTATAACAATTTAATAAATCATATCAATAACCTAATTGCAACCACCCAACCTCAATAGTCAACTTGCAACTACTAAGCCCTCTCAAT
>MDKI01155998.1:0-56935 GCA_005239505.1 Nicotiana paniculata | reverse complement strand
ACACATATGGCCCGTTTGGCCCGGGCCCGTTTAGCCCGGGCCCGCATAACCCGGGCCCGCATAACCCGGGCCCGCTTAGCCCGGCCCGCTTAGCCTGTTTGGCCCGGGCCCGGCCCGTTAGCCACCCCTAGTGGCTACACTAGTTAAAGCGATTACAACTGATTCTGAAATTGAAGATGCAAAAGCATAAGCTGAATCTTGATCGGAATTAGAACCTAAAACCAGAGATAGAATCAAATGGAGAACCACATCTGGAGCCAGGACTTGAATCAAATTCGGGGTCAGTTACTCCTGAACTTATATTGAGATCTAAAAGAGTCACAAATGCTCCAGATAGGTTAACTCTCTTTCTCCACTATTTACTTTTGACTGATGCTGGAGAATCAGAGCATTTTGTTGAAGCAATGCAGGTGATAAACTATGATAAGTGGAAGCCAGCCATGAAAGAAGAGATGAATTCTCTTCAAAAGAATAAATCATGGATACTTACAGAGTTACCAAAAGGAAAGAACGCATTGCAGAACAAGTGGGTGTACAGGGTCAACAAAGAGCATGATGGTAAGAAGAGATACAAAGCACGATTAGTAGTAAAAGGCTTTCAGCAGAAGGAAGGAATTGACTACACCGAGATCTTCTCTCTTATAGTCAAATTAACTAGGCAAAATGGCCTCGATGCCACTTAAACTTGCACTTATTTATCAACCAGGTAAACAAACTTACAATTTTCCCATTTGAACACCTCTACTTGATCAAAACCCATATTTTAAACACCTCCGCCGGAGCGTGAACCTCAATTGCGCTGACAAGGATTACACATCACATGCTAAGCCTTTTATTGTTTGACATGTGTAATTAGTGAGTCCCATTTTTTAATATTTTAAATTAATTTCTGAAAATTTTACATTTATTATCTTTCTCTTCTTCTCCACCTCTATCAAAACAATTCTATGGTGAACCAAAGCACCACTAGAACGTTCGAAACCACCAACTTCGTCTACCACCACCATAAGCTCCAACCATAAATAATTAAACCTATCACCAGAAAAGGAAAAAAATACCAAATCAACCACAACAAGCTTTAGCAACTCCAACTAATAAACTTTCAATGTCAAACTCATTTTCCACGACACCAGCAAAATTAGAAAATTCCTCCAATGCAAACTTTGATTTAGTGATTTCAATAAAAAAAATGCTCTAACTCTAAAAAATATTTCTTTTACTCCAAAAATCAACCCCAATATATATTAATTACTACCACCACTGCCACCACAATTGTAAACAAAGGGATATGTGGGTGGGAAGGACGGGGTGGCGTTTGAAATGCAGGGGAAACACATCTGGAGAGGAAAGGATTAAGGTGCTAGGATGGAAGGGGGAGGAGAAAGAAAAGAAAAGGGAAGGAGAAAAAAGGAGGCGTGAGGGACATGATAGAATTTTTTTCGTTCTTTTGGGTTTTTCCTTTCTATTTTTAATTTTTGCTTCTGGTTTAAGTATTTTATTTTAATAAAAATCTATATTCACGCATTTTTTTGTGTGATGGCACACATTATTATCACGTCAGTTACATCACTGCCACATAAGCATGGTCAACGGTCAGAGGTATTTATTAGTGTGCAAATAGTTAAGTTGAGGTGTTCAAATGAAAAGGTTATAAGTTAGTTTATCGGGTTGACAAAGTTGTACAAGTTTAAGTGCCTCCGAGACCAGTTTGCCAATTAAATATTATCAAGTTAGTGCTAAGTATTGTAGCTGCAGATAATTTGCATTTGGAGCGGCTAGAAATAAAAATCGCTTTCTTGCATGGTGACCTTGAAAAAGACATCTGCATGAAGCAACCTCAAAGGTTTTCAAGTTTCTGGTAAAGAAAACCTTGTGTGTGAGTTGAAGAATAGTTTGTACGGTTTGAAACAAGCTCCCATACAATGGTACAAAAAATTTGATAGATTAATGCATAACAATGATTTCACACGATGTGAGATGGACTATTGCTATTATATCAAAAAATTTGATGAATCTTGTATCATTTTACTTTTGTACTGCTAATTGCAGGATCTAGCATGAATGAGATCAACAGGGTTATGAAATAACTGGTGGAGGAGTTTGAAATGAAAGACTTAGGACCAGCTAATCAAATGCTTGGGATGAGGATTAGCAGAAACAGGTCTGAAAGCACCTTAAAATTGTCTCAAGAAAAGTACATACAGAAGGTACTGAGCAGGTTCAGTCTTCATGATGCAAAGACCAGAAGCACTCTACTCGGAAGCCATCTTAATCTGTTGAAGGACCAATCACCTAAGACAGATGAAGCAAAGGAGTACATGTCCAACGTTCCATATGCTTCGGCAGTAGGAAGTTTGATGTATGTTATGGTTTGCACTAGACCTAACATAGCCCATGCAGTTGGAGTTTTCAGTAGATACATGTCAAATCCAGAAAAGGAGCATTCGGAAGGTGTAAAATAGATATTGCGATATCTCAAAGACACCTCAGGTATGGTACTTTGTTTTAAAAGGAGCAGTTGTATCTTACAAAGTTTTGCTAATGCAAATTTAGGCAGCAATCTGGATAGTCGCAAAAGTACCATCGGTTACGTGTTCACCTTGGGTGGTACTGTTGTTAGCTGGATGTCCATACTTCAGAAAAGTGTTTCTCTATCTACCACTGAAGCAGAGTACATGGCAATCTCAGAAGTTGGAATAGAGATGATTTGGCTCAAGAACTTTCTTAAAGAGCTAGGTAAAGAGCAGGACAATATTGTGAGCTTTTCAGCGATAGCCAGAGTGATCATCTTGCCAAGAATCCAGTGTTTCATGCAAGATCGAAGCATATCAAGCTGAGATATCATTATATCCGAAAGTTGATAAGTGAGCAGAAGATACCAGGATCGAAGAACCCGTCAGACATGTTGACCAAAGTTGTCGGTATTGTTAAAATGAGGTTGTGCACGGCCTCAGTTAGCCTTCAAAACTGATAATGTGGAGGCGCCGTCAGAGAATAGCAAATCTTTTTTTTTAAATTTCTTTCTTGATGAAACATAGGTTTGAGGGTGAGATTGACGGGATCAAACTTTGTTGTATGTTAAAGAAAGAAAAGAAGACAAAACAAAAGTGGAAAAATAAGATAAAGAAAAGAAGCAATCAGAGAAAGAGAGAAGAAAAAAGACATATGAAACAAACAACGAATTAAAGGAACAATGAGAGAGAAAAGGACCGCAAATGTGAAAGAAGAATTCAGCGTGCAGTTTGCAGTGTCCTCCTCTTCGTATTTACATTCGCTGTAAATTTTTTCAGCATACATTCTGCCTATAAATAGGCATTCCTTTCCTCAATTGTAAAACCATCCCTCAACTTATTCTTTCTCTTCAATTAATAAAGAGCTATTCTTTGTGTGATCGTGGAGTAGGCAAAAATTGGCGAACCACTTTACCCTTTTATAAGCGTGACACGCCTCCCAACAGACATAACCATTACTCAGTATTAGCTCGACCAAAATTCTGTTCTTACAAATAAAAGTCATAACCCCCTCCTTCTTTTCACGTTTGAAGTTAATTGCCTATTTCCAAATACTGCAACCACGCAAAGGACAGGAAATCAACTATATTCTAATTCCAAACTAGTTGAGGTCGGCTATATATGAATTTAAGTGTATCCAATTAAGCTCTAATTACGCCCAAAAGCATATAGAGAAAACAGGATAAAAAATAAAAGAAAAGAAGCTAAAGCAGTTCCAAGAGTGCAACAGGCAGGGCAAATCAATTACTCTAAAAATGAAATGAGATATCAAAACTACGCATCCGGTAAATCCAGCAAGATCAACAAATTGAAAAGAAAAAAAATTGATAAAAAAGGAGAGAATAGATAATAAATCAACGATAATAGGATTAAAGAAAGATAGAAATTGGGTGGGTACCAATAAAAGGGCCAGAGAGTATAATCGAGATCGAAGACGACGAGACGAGGGAGTACTTGGAACATTCCCATTATCTCCATTGCCTCATTCTTCACCTTTTCGTCTCCCATCTCTCCCGCCTCCACGCTTTCCGTTCCGCCACACCCTCTTTTATTAAGTTTTTTTTTGTCGTCTCTACGAATAAGTATTAAGTGTATTTTTTGTATTTTGATTATTTAGAAATTTAAATGACACGTTTTTCTTATTAGTGAGTTTCAAAAAGAATCACATATTTCTATAATTAAAAATTATTCAACTTTGAGCTCTTTATTTTATCCATTTTATATTTCATGAGAAGCTTTTATAACCACTCAAATATTATGATTCCGCAAAACTTTTACCCCTTAACCTCTTCAAAAATCTTCTTTTTTTCCTTAACTTCGTGCCGAATCAAACTATCTCATCTATTTAAACAAGTATGAGTATTAGTCGTGAATTGTTGATTTAAAACATATTATCCTAGTTAATGGAATAAATGTGTGACAGTGAGATAAGTTTCTTATATATGATAACCCATTATTAAGCTAGCGTTTGGACTTTGGATACAGATTTGACTGAAACTTGGAAAAAGAGTTTTTGAAGTTGTGTTGAAAAATAATTTTTAAAAGTTGAAGATGTGTTTGGACATGCAATTTATCTGAAGAAAACTTGAAGTTTTGTGAGTGGAAGAAAAAATTTGCCCAAAAATTGCCATAAATGGGAAACTTGAAATTTTTGAAGTTTTTTTCCCAAACATGATTATATTTTATAAACAAATAATATTTTTAATTTTTGTAAAAAAAAGTGAAGCCAAAATCTATGGCCAAACGGGAGCAAATACTTTACGAATCTACTTTTATTTTGAGAAAAAAAGGAATCTAACAGGCGGAACAATACGAGACTCTAGCATATAGTTAATTTGTATAAAACTTAAAATATATAAAACACAAGTTTTGAAGTAAAAATATTTAAAAAAGAACTACAAAAGACATGAAATTGTCCGACTCCTAAAGTGAACAGTTGAGTAGAAAATAGGAATTCAGGTAGCAAGTCAAACATCATTAAAAAACTATCTTGTAAAGGCTACTGAATAAATAGTTAATTTGTCCTGCTCTAACAAAGAACATTACGTCCAAATTCTAAAACTAACAAGGAATAGACAACCATCTGATCTATAACAATAATTGCCATTAGGAAAGTGGTCTATATAACTGTACAGATCTGCAATACATAGATCAGTGAAAATTTTCAATCTCAAATAGGTGACATAGCATGTAAAACAGACACAACATAAAATTTCTAGATTTGAGCTTTCCTTTCCAAGTTTTCTCCTCAACTTCGAATGCTGTGTTTGATGTTGCCATATTCTCAGCTCCATGTTATCAGGCCCTTTCTTGTATCAACAATGCTTCAAGCTCTTCTCTTCGACACTCCAAATCCTAGGGATTGTGATTATTAATATGATTTCAGGAATGGCAAAAAGGAAATAAACAGCTGAGCCAATGTCACCACTAGGCTAATAGGAGTAGATTGTATTAGGTACAGGTTCGGACGCCAGTATCCTTTGCTTACATCATGTACTTGTATTGGGAAATTCATTAGATATGCATTAATATTTAATTGCAAACGCAGGAACTAAGATGAGTTATGGATTCGGTGGCACGTTTAGAACCCATAAACTTCAAATACTAGCTCCGCCTCTACTCAAGAAACGTTATAGTTACTACTTACTAGTGATATCACACATTAGGCGATGTTTGAAGATATGGCTGCAGTTATATACCATTTTGATCTTTTACTACAGAAAATCTCTGAACCAAAATCCAATTTCATCCACTTGTAAGCTTAATCTAGATATGGCTACAACAAGGAGCTTCATGCTAATATGACTCTCCCCGTCTTTTCTCTATTAATGTTGTCTCTAAACGAGAACTGTTATGTTGTACTAGAATCTGCATTGTAATTTATTTTTACTAAAGTAGGTAATGCAGAGTGATTGATCCTAGGGTTTTAAGGGCTGAATATTTTGGAGGGTTGGATTATTAGGATGAGTAGCAGCAGCAAAAAACCAGAGAACCAGAGAAGACGAAAATAAGAACAAATTTAGAGAGCAAGACCCATGCAAGGCCTGCAGAAGGATCAGATATCTGACTCTCCCTCTGGTGTTCGGCTCAAGGTATGCTCCTAAACTGACAAGAGGGTTAAATACATGACATCATGGATTACCTGCAGATCCTTTATGGCTTGCTCCCTGGAGACTTCTTTCGCCTGGCGAGCACGTTTGATAAAGCCAAAGCACAGAATTCCCTAAAAGTAACATAATTCAAGAAAAAACATAAGTAAAAGTCTAATGCATCATATGCAACCCCAAAAGGACTCAACAAGATGGACTCTAATAGCAGGTACTGAAGTTAAAATTGATATAACTGAAGTTAAAATTGATGCTACAGTAACGCATATGCTCAAACAATAGGCTGTAATCTTTAACAGCACAACATATAAACACACTTAAGATTTACTTTGACATGCAAACAAATGCTTAAGACCACTTGAAGAATATTAGTTAGCATAGCTTCCGATCGCCTAACAAGTGCTCACTGCTTGCATTCTTGTAAGGAATTCTCCTGTCTGAAGCTAAAGACTGAAAGACAGGTGAGTGGGGATCAAAGAAGTAAGGCTTGGCACATCATACTCTTGAGGTATTGTGTCGTATCAAATACAAGCTACAACAGTATGTACACGGTCAGACAAGTCATTGCAATGTAGCAGTCTGATATTCTGTGAACTTACTGATATAATGTAAATGGCACCACAGGTGAGAAGCAAGTAGCTAGCTATGTTCCGGAGAAGAATGAGATCATTCCTTAGCCCATAATCTTCAGGGTAAGCTCTGGTCATAACGGCAACACTAGAACAAACCCAAAAAGAGGAGAATGTGAGATGCCCCCCCAAAAAAACAACTATTATGTGAAGTCTGATTTCAACAATTTCAGCAGGCCAAAAGTCTTACTTACAAGATCTGTAGCATGCCCCTTCCAGCTGAAAACTCCAACACCTACATGAGGTGATTGAAAGTTCATATCAGTACTATATGTGTTTTTACTTATTGTGAAAGGTATCGGGTCAAAATGTGCAAGCAACTGGAAAGCATATTATAATAACAAAGTCACTGTCTGGTCAGAAAAATAACAAAGTCACTGCATACCACATAGAAAGCATATAATTATTAGAATTTTGCAACTAAGAATATATGGAACCTTCCAGTTGTGCTATGAGAAGTAAAACTGCTGGAACATTAAAATAATCAAGTGATATCTGGATTTATTAACTTTACTGTAAAGCCTATAATGATGCCATAATACAAGTGACTAAATGCTTAACTATGATGGAATAAGGCTAAGAATGAGTTTGAGCATTAAAAGGACAGAAATTGAAAGGGAGAAAGAATACCTCTTTTGCTACAGCAAGACAAAAAATTGCATCTAAAGTAACTGCTAATTGCTGGTCAACAAGGATATTTTGGTCATGGTTAGTACATCCTAGTACTGCTTATTTTTCAGGCCATGTTTCTCCTAAATATTAGTACTGTTCTTATATCTATCTAAATGAACGATAGGATTGCATTTCCAACATTATATAGCCCAAAAGGCCAAAACTGCATTCATCTTTAAACTTCCCAATCTCTAAAAAATATGTGGGTTTACAACTCTTAGCTATCTTTTTTGGTGCTAGATAAACTACAACTGACATTCTTGCTTAATAGTCCCAGTCAAGTCATAAGCTCAAGTTACACCGAAAAAGTATTATCAATCTATTTTTTTATAGGTCATACTATTAATATAATCTTTGAGATCTCATATAATCATATCGTCTTCTTGATCGTTTGACTTCACGATTAGGTTGAATCAAGGGAACAGATTTGTATATTCCCTATCCCAAAGTTAATTGCCAGAAAGAAAGCTCAATGATGCAGCAAAGAAGAGATAGCCTTATGATCTTATATTTGCAGTTACCAGTGGGCTAACTATGTGTCAGGACGGGAACTAGGCCTCTGGATAACTATGAGCTGGAACGAGAATTAGATTATGGAAAATAAAATCATTAACTTATGACCAGTTCAAGATTAAATCAAGAAAATATCGATCCATAAACAGTTAATCTCTGATTACTTACAAAATCTTCCTAACAATAGAACATAGATAGCAAATTTCTCTCAACCTTCGGAGAAAAAGAGCAAACTAAAAGTACTTATGTTCATTGTATAAGATTTTTTTCCCCCTTTTTCTCTTTCCGTAAGCAGTGGTGACATTGCTTATAGCCTGTTCCATCCTCATGATTGTGTGGCTCCCTACTATTACTCTATGATGATTTACTATCACAATTATGTCATTACGTTTTTGGTCACTCAGCTGTTGTATTATTAAAAAATGCAATAATTGATGTTAGCAAAACTGCATTACAAAATAATTACAGCTCCCTGCAGCATGTAGTATCATTTCTTGAACCATTACTGCTTTGATTTTGTGAACAAATAGGAACCAAATGCAAACACATACTAATAGCGGCACTAAAGTTAGAACAATTCCAATTTACAACGTATGATACGCAAACATATGTTTGATTGATCATAATGTCAGCAAAAATCATAAGAAAAACTAAGACATCACACAAACCTTCCAGAACTTGATGAAAAATCCCCATTCGGTCTCAGCAACAACTACAATAATCGCAATCACCACCGCATAACAGCGAAAAATTCCATCAAATACCTAGCGCATTATCCAAAATTACCACATTACATAAATATTCACACAATAAACAGATAAATTAGCACAAATACATGGCAGGAAGGGCTTACGTCATATCCATTCTTAAAGGATCTTACGGCAGAGTAAACATTAACAGCAATGCAGAGAATAGCGGCTAAAGCAGTAACAAAGCTGAATAGTCTACAAGTCACTAGGAATGGGTCTGGTCCGGGTCGGACTCTAGTAGGTGAAATTGAACGACCATCGTTAACCCTCTGCGTCTGTGAACTCACTGTTCCTTCACCATCTCTCTCCATTTTTTTCTTTTTTCAATTTCTCCAACTTCAAACCGCAAGTGTGCGGCTGTGCATATAGAAATATAGGGGGATGATTTCAGGTGGATTTTGAATCCTCTGCTTACAGGTTCTTCACCTGCTCGTCGGGATACTCGCTGGTGACTGACACGTGCCTTTCCTGAATAAATGGAAACTGACGTGTGAGTTAGCCTTGGGCGAATTGTTCTTTTTTTTGTTTGTGTTTTATTTTGTTTTTGTTTTGAGAAAGAATTAGTACTTGTTTTATTTAATTGCTTTTTGTTATAAATAAAATGAATGTTTATTTAATCCATTCATACATTCTATGTAATTTACTACTTGGATAGATGTATTTATTAATTCTTATAATATATTTAAGTTTCGGGTGTTCTTGTATGCTATAAATAAGATATTCTTTGCCCGTGAAAGAACACACAAGAAACACACTTGAATAAGATAACTTCTATCTTCTTCTCCTATACATCTTGTCACTATATTGTTCTATTTTACTCTCATTTCTTAATACGTTATCAATACTAGGTTCTAACCAACTATGGTTATTTGCTTCATTTGAATTTTATCTTCTTTCAAAGGGAGGTAGTTAATTTTTTTTTCCAATTCAGGTATACATTCTTATGTTTATATTATGTTTATAACGTTTCTATTAAGATCTTCTTCAACCTGCAATTTGATTACGACATGCATAACTTGTTTGTTTTGAATATGATTATAATAATTGCCTTGGTATGAAAATAATAAGCTTCGGTTAAATTGTTATTTCATTATATAAACTATGAAGAAGTTTAAACCTACAAATAAATAGATAAGTATTAAATTGAATTACAATTAGACTATTTAAGCATGCATCCAAATAGTCTAACAGAATAGACATTTAGAAGGAATTCTTGCAAATTTTTCAAAAAGTTTAAATGTGTCTTCAATAAATTTATCACCTAATTGTACAAATTAATTAATGATTTAATTATTAGATGAATCGTATTCAATGTTGAAACTTGGAAGAATTGATATCATCTAGTTGTATCCCTACTTAACTTATTGAAATGTCTTCTAAGTAGAACAAAATATGCTAGTACCTATTAATGACATTACTTCAACTTATTTATTCTTTGAAAATATACTTACATGTCTAAAGTTCTTGTGTGTAATATTAAGCACTAATTTATCAGCACACTATACATAATTGCTTGTTCTAACAATTATATATAGAGAATATTAATACATGATTATATTGTGCATTAAATTTTTTTTTACTGATAATAATTCTTATCATTCTAATTCACTTATTTGCTATGATAGTTTACACTATGTCGAATTTGTCAAAGCTTGAATTTGTGGCACTTGACATCTCTGGGAATACCTATTTGCCATGTGTACTTGATGTTGAAACTCACCTTGACGCTAAGGGTCTTGGTGACACTAGTAAATAAGGAAATGAAGCATCAAGATAAGGAGAAAGCCATGATTTTTCTTTGACATCATCTCGATAAAGGGTTAAAAGTGAATATTTAACCTTGAAAGATCCATTTCAATTATGGACTAGTTTGAAGGAACAATATGACCACGTAAAGGCCACGGTATTGCCAAGAGCTCGTCGTAAGTGGATGCACTTACGGCTACAAGATTATAAGATAATAAATAGATATAATTTTGCTATATATAGAATAATATCCCAACTAGAATTGTGTGGAGAACTTATGAATGATGAGGACATGTTGGAAAAGACTCCTTCCACTTTTCATGCCTCAAATATGGTGTTACAGCAACAATACCGTGAAAAGGGATTTAAGAAATATCTTGAATTAATTACATGTCTTTTGGTGGCTGAACAACATATTACCCTTTTAAAGAAAAATCATGATGTCTGCCCCACGGGATCAGATCAATTTCTAGAAGTGAATCTGGTAACGATATCCAAAGTTTGAAAGAAGACAAAATAATTATCGTGGCCGCATAAATATACGTGGTTGTGGCAAAGGGCAAAATAATAATCGACATAGAGAAAAATAACGGCTCTCAGAATAATTCTTCAAAAGGCAAAGGTAATATTTGCCACCGATGTGGTATGAAAAATTATTAGGCACGAATTTATCGTATACCTGAACATTTTGTCAAACTTTATCAAGGCTCTCTAAAAGGGAAACAAAACAAAGTTATAACGATCCGAGCGGTCGTTTTGCTTTCTAGAACCCCGTTATAACTTGCGGGATGGTTGGTTTGAGACTTGGAAGGGTTCGGGTTTAAAATGGAACAATTGGTTTCTTAAGTTGGCCTTAAAAGGCTGAGTCTGACTTCGGTCAACATTTTGAGTAAACGGCCTCATAATTGGGATTTGACGGTTCCAATAGGTTCGTATGATATTTTTGGACTTGGGCATATACTTGGTTCGGCTTTTGGATGACCCAGAAGCGTTTTGGCGCCTAATATCAAAAGTTGGTTCTTGAAGTTCTTTAAAATTTGGTTTGGAATGAGTTTTGGTGATATCGAGGTCCAAACAAAATTTCGAGATCGGTAATAATTTTGTAATGTCATTTAAGACTTGCACGCAAAATTTGGTATTATTCCAAGTTGATTTGGTAGGAATCAGACGCGCGGAAGTGTTTTTGGAAGGTTTTGAATTTCATGAGTCAATTCATATGTTTTGGTGTCCGATTCGTAGTTTTTGATGTTATTTTCGTGTTTTGATCGCTTGAGCGAGTTTGTATGAGGTTATTAGACTTGTGAGAGTAGTTGGTGTTGAGCCTCGAGGGATCGAGTGACTTTCGAACGTGCGGAAGGTATGAAAAACACACCAGTTTCTAGTGTTTCTTGGCACCAATTGCAGGTCTGGAAAATGCGAGAAATAGTTCGCAAATACGGACCTCGCATTTGTGAGATGAGCTTCGCAATTGCGAAGAAGCTCAGCCTGGGGATTTTTCGCATTTGCGACACTTGAGTCGCATTTGCGAACTCAGTAGTGATCGCATTTACGACCCCTCCGTCGCATTTGCGACCTTAGCAGCTGGAGTTAGGATTCGCATTTACGAGAGTTTTGTCGCATTTGCAAACCTGGTGTCACAAATGCGACATCAGAGGCATGTGCCCGGCTTATTTAATGCGGGACTTAGGCCATTTATTTCATTTCACTTCATATCTTGGGCTATTTTTCGAGCTTTTGGAAGGAGGTTTTCACCTATCACTTTGAGGTAAGTAATTTCTAAACATGAGTTAAATACATAGATTATGGGTAGATTAACATGTGAAAATTGGTGAAATCAAGGTTTAGATGAAATCTAGGTTTTGGGCAAAATTGAGATTTGACCATGAAAATGGTAATGGAATTTGATAAAAATCATATATTTATGTTCCTAAGGTTATGGGTAACAACTTTTTTCAAAAATTTCCGAAATCCGAGCATGTGAGCCCGGGGTTGAATTTTAGGAACCTTGCAGTTTGGGTTGGGTAATTACTTTAATATTGGGAATATGAACTTTTGAGCGTAGATTGATTAATTTATATAATGTTTGACTAGTTTCGAGTCGCTTGGCACCAAATTTGGAGGTTTGAGCACGTTCTTAAATCGGGGAATGAGCTTTAAGACGAGGTAAGTCTCCTTTCTAACCTTGTAAGAGGGAAATCTCCCCATAAGCGAATTAACTAATATATGTGACTATTTGTGAAGGCTATGTACGTACAAAGTAACGAAAGTCTGTGTATAGCTACTATTCATGCTAAAGTTTGGGTAGTCTAATACCCCTACCGTGCTATGAAATAATTGCGTATTTACTTATCAATTAGATTGCTTAAATCACAATCCCATAAATTGTACAAGAATTTCAAAAGGATAAGTCTTCACTTATTTGAGGTTATGAATAGAACACTTGACTGTTATTGAAAAAAAAAATTGTGTTCTTTAAGTGTTTTCTATTGTGGAGCGGGTCGAGCGCCTCGTCAGATTAAATAGATGCATCTATGATTCGCGTCGTTCGACCCTCGGCAATGCACATTTAAATATTATTGTGTTGGTTTGAATCGTACAACCTCGACATTATTTGCACATGTTAACTCTTGGGAATAATAATTGTGAAAAGATATTTGTCATCTCTTGTTGTTGAGTTTTAGTATATTTATTGTAATTCATGCTTATTTATGATTTTGATTTATTATCATTAGACTTAGTAAGTGTCAAGTCGACCCCTCGTCTACTTCTTCGAGGTTAGACTGGATACTTACTGGGTATATATTATTTTATGTACTCATGCTACAATTCTGCACTTAATTGTGCAGGATCTGAAGCAGGTGCATCTTGATATCCATCTGGCACGCATTCTTGATTTGGGTTTGAGATTCCACGATGAGCTGCCCTTCCGAGCCGTTCAGCAACATGCCAAAGTCTCTCTTTTATTTTGGTTTCTGTCTATTCCTTTTTCGGAAAGTAGGATAGACATTCTTTTGTATAATCTACTAAGTTGCCCATATATTTGTGACACTAGATCTTGACATGCATTAGTAGATCTTATGGTTATAAACACTTTTACTGGTTTCACAAATTAATTTAAATTGGTCTCTTGTCAAATCTTTTAAGTTAAGGGAAATCGCTAAATGGAGAATTAGTTAAAAATGTAAATGTTACTAAGTTATTCGGTGTCAGCTTATCTAGCAACGGTGATGGACGCCATCACGGCCTGATATGGAATTGGGTCGTGACAAAAGTGGAGACTCACTTGACCTTTAAAAATGTTGTTGAGGTGGGCCCTATGAATAATCATGATAAAGTTGAAGCAAACATTGCCTATAAACATGATACTTTCGAAGGCATTGCACATATTACTCATTTAGAAGCTGGCGAATTCTTTGAGCATCATAACTAAAGACTTATTACTGGAAAAAATTATAAGAATATACTTTTTTTTATGAAGTTCAAATTTTTTAATAAAAGTTTTATGTTGTCAGTATTTACTTTCCTAAGTATAGTTTCTTTTGTTCTTAAATTTTTCAATATTAAAACTAAATATTACAATAATACTTATGATGTATTTATTTTTCTTTAAGAAGAATATGAAAACTTCTCAGTCTTTAGTTGGCCATATGAATAATAAAGAAGAAATATGCTTTCTTGATAGTGCTACGACGCACACAATATTAATAACTAAGAGATATTTCTATTATTTAATTATGAAAGAAGCCAATATCATAATAATATTTGCTAGTACAAAATTAATTAAGGGCTCTAGAAGAGAGATTATATTATTATTAGGTGGAACTATATTGATTGTTAATGATGCATTATATTGTAGCAGGTCTCAAAGAAACTTGTTTAATTTCAAAGATATTCGCAAAATAGCTATCATATTGAGGCCACTAATGAAGGACATGTTGAATACCTTTATATTACTACAATCAAAGTGGAAAAACAGTATGTGCTTGAAAAACTTCCCGCATTTTCCTCCAAGTAATGTTAGTGTAGTCAAATCACATGACATAGTAAACAAAGGATTTACAAATGATTTTATTATTTGGCATGACCGACTGGACCATCCCAATTATTATAATATGATGCGCAAATTAATTGAGAATTCATATAGTCATTCATTGAAGAACCAAAAGATTCTTCAAACTAAAGATTCTCGTTGTGATGCATGTTCTCAAGGCAAACTCATTATCATACCATTAGTAATTAAAGTTGGAGTTGAATCTCCTGCTTTTTGGAACATATACAAGGTGTTATATGTGGGCCCATACACCCTTCATGTGGACCATTCACATATTATATAATTTTTATAGATGTATCTACAAGATGGTCACATGTGTGTTTGTTATCAACCCGCAATTTGATATTTGCGAGGTTACTAGCTCAATTAATAAGATTAAGAGCATAGTTTCCAGATTGTGCAATTAAGACACCTCGTCTTGATAATGCTGGTGAATTTACGTCTCAGACCTTTAATGATTATTATATATCAAATGTGCCAACAATTGAGCATCAAGTTGCTCATGTTCATACCTAAAATTGTCTAGCGGGATCATTGATCAAACACCTCAAATTAATTGCTAGACCAATACTTATGAGAACAAAACTTCCCATTTCGACATGAGGTCATGCTATTTTGCATGCAACAACTCTTATGCAGATCAGGCCCACAGTTATCATAAAGTCTCCCCATTACAATATTAGCTTTTGGCTAGGAGCTAAATATTTTCCATCTTAGAATATTTAGATGTGTGTTTTATGCTTCAATTTCTCCACCACAAAATACAAAAATGTGTACCCAAAGAAATTTGTGGATATATGTTGGGTATCAATCCCTTTGTATTATAAAATAGTTGGAACCTGTGATTGGAGATTTAGTTACGACAAGATTTGTTGATTGCCATTTTAGGAATCAGTATACCCAACATTAGGGGGATAAAATAAGCAGTTGGAAAAAAGAGATAGATTGGAATGCATTATCACTATCTCATTTGGATCCCCGAATAAATCAATGTGAACACGAGGTTCAAAAGATAATTTATTTACAAAATATTGCAAATCAACCGTCAGATGCATTCACTGACATATCAAGGGCGACTAAGTCACATATTCCAGCTGCTAATGCTCATATCTGAATTGATATCCCAGTTGGACAATATATAAATGCAAATAAGTCTAAGTCACGCTTGAAACGTGGTAGACCAATTGGTTCTAAAGATAAAAATCCTCGAAAGAAAAAAAAAATAAATGATATAGGGGATCATAATATGGAGACAATTACTCAAAAAGATCCATGTGACATAACAAATGATAAGCCCTCAAGGAGGCCCAGATACTTGAAAATAATAAGAATGAAGTGATCTCAATAAATCATATTATATTATAAGTGTGAAGACCCTAAGTCAAAGTTAAAAGACCAAAATACCATTAAAATTTCAAACGACCATCTTACCCTTCGTTTACACACTACTTTTTGTATCAAAATGTAAATATACATTCAAATATAGTAATTAAGTAAAAATATTCTACACGTCTAATAATGTGAACTCTAGGGTAGGTAGAGGAAGAGCCTATTTTTCAATGAAGATTTAACCCAAATAGCCGCACATCTAATCTCTTAAACTTAAAATAGCCGACTGATGTATAATATATGTGTAATTCATGAATAATATATGTATGGATATGTATAGTCAATATATAATCTATGTATACAGTCTAAAAAAAATAAACGTTAAATCTGGCTAGCTATTTGTGTAAAAGCCCCTTCCACATTTATGTTGTCCATTGAATGAATAGCAATTATGCCTCATTTTTGTTAGTTCGTTTATCCTTGGACTAACTTTTTTGGGGATTGAATTTCTTTTCCTTATAATAATATTGTACAATGTATGTGTGATTAGTAAATGATAGTGAGAAATCTAACAGCCACATTTTCTTTTTGACAATAGTGAGAAATATAACAGTCACGTTGGTGACTTTTCCACTACTAAAATAAATTTTCAGCTGCTCCTTTATTACTCATTGAAGAAAATTCGGCCCATATATGCATTGTAATGCATTTACGGTCTTTTCTTTCTTTAGCACTTGCAATGGAGGTGCCACTTGCAGCAGTCAAATTAGTGCCACGCCCACCTCTTTTCTCCCCTTTCGGATCGGCCAGGGTATTCGACATTATTGGAACAACTCATTTCCTTTTGGAAAAGGGGTAAGGAATTGAAGAGTCGCCACCTAACGAGTTAAGATGCGTTAGGGCACATACTAAAGGTTATTTACAAACACATATTAGATAACCACAGATAGGGTAAGGGCTTGAAATTACTTCGAGGGGAAGGTGTTAGGCACCCCTCGAAATCCACAACTGTGGTTCCGGCCCAAACAAACTTTGTGAACACAAAGCATATAAGCAAGAAACACATAGGTAAATAGATGAAGGTTTTGAGAAGATTTGCATCCAAGCACACATATGTGCTTAGGTTTAAAAAATTTAAAGTCTAAGCACATATACAAAGTTCTGGAGGTTTTACAATCTAAGCACACATGTGTAAGGGATAGGGGGTCCTAGTTTGTTTATCCTATAGGATCACATCAGTACAATGCGCGGTAATCACTCCTCAGAAAAGGGGCTACTCGTGGCATTAGCGCACCGGATATCATATCCATGTCTACCCTTTCCCACCCCTTAGCGGTTATTAAGCGAGTTTATTTAACGATGTGCTGTTACCTGTCCCTTCTTAATGGCCCTGGGGGAATTTAGGACCTCTAAATATAGGCAGTTCTAGACAAAACTCCCTAAGGTTAAAAGGATAAAATTCTAAGCGACAGACAAAAACTAATAGGACTTTACTAATAAATGCGGGAAAAGCAGTTTAAAAGGCTCAGATTTACCTCCACAGATATTGCACATAAACAACACATCTCAAACACAAAACAAGCGGTAATTTTATTAGACAGAATCCTAAGACAGGATATCTAAGTGAATATAAATGCATAGAAGTATGCAGCTTGTTTATAAACTCAATAGCAAGGATCTAATCAGCTTGCCTACTGGTTTAAAAAAAAACCTGTTAGCCCTTAGGCAGCAAACACAATCAAAATAATATTCATTTTTAAGAGATTGATTACCTAAGGCTTGTTTAGGCGTGGAGTTGTGCATAATGACTACCAGAATTATTAAACAGTTCAGAGGTTATTTTACCTAAAACATGTTTTTCTAAGTGAGCTGAGAATGTATAGATAGTTACCAATTTCTATTAAGAACAAACGTGATAATCATATGCGAGGTTATTTTATACCTTTTCATGAATCAGCAATTTAAACTATGCGTAGTTAAGTAAATGTAAACGAAATCCTAGAGCATGGTATCTAGTATGCACACGTGAATGCAGGGTGACTAGGATATAATTTCAGGATGCACAGGATTCCTAAAGCATGATTTCTAAAATGCACAAAGAATTACAGAG
This sequence comes from Nicotiana paniculata, assembly GCA_005239505.1. Taxonomy (NCBI): domain Eukaryota; kingdom Viridiplantae; phylum Streptophyta; class Magnoliopsida; order Solanales; family Solanaceae; genus Nicotiana; species Nicotiana paniculata. Next base: position 39,018 of record MDKI01155998.1, on the reverse strand, counting down.
TTGTTAAGCATGATTCATGAATGTACAGGAGTATTAATTTTATCGCCTAAGGAACAAGATTTCTAAGTGGTAGGCACAAGCATAAATTGAGGTATGTTGTATGTTAAAGCAGTAAACATGAAAAAGCCTTAAAGACATGATATCTAATGCATGTTTGGCATGTTGATCCTAAGCATGGATTCTAATGCAGATATAGAAAATGTAAAGCTTAAGGCATGATTTCTACCCAGTGGCATCGATAAAATTATATAGTTATCCCCTCCCATTTCACTAGTCATCCTCAATATTCATTTACAAATAAATGTTACAGACCAGCTGAATAAATTATGTAAATAGATAAAGGAAAAGAAGAAGTTAAACTATAGAGAGCCTGAAAATTGGCCCAGACTTCCAGAACCTCAAGTGCCCAAATGTTTCATAGCCTTTCTCATATCCAGGTGTGTCAGAGTTCCCTAAGGACCTCAAGGGATCCCGGACAGTGCTTACACCCAGACTTCATAACCATAATTGAGTAAGTGCAGTATGGAAGGGCCAGCTCTAATGCATCAGAGTTCAGAGGGATCTCACAGGGATCCCTAAGCAGTCACACATTAGAGGGGCAGAACTTAAATATCTAAGAGTAAAGTGAGAGTGCTTGACATAGTTTTGAAAAGATTGAGTAGGAAAATAGTTTGAAAAGAGACTTGTTTGAAAGATTTTGTAAAGAACTACAGAGTTATGTAGTAAAAGAGTTTTTGAAAAGAGAGTAGAGCAGCAAGCAACAGTCCGGACATAGCACCCAAAACAGGTTTTTACACAGCCAAAGAACACAGAACCAAGGCAGGTTCAACAACGACAAACAAGGGTAATGGGGGATTGGGGACACATAAGGCACATAGGTAAGAACATAGTTCCAGGAACACTTAAGTACATAATTAACAATATGAATCCAGGGATCAAAGATATAGCATAAACTTTAGGATTACTCATAACCAAATAACATAAGGTACAAATTGTCTTGCCACAGAAAAGTTCATGCCAATAATCAGAGAAGCATAAGTAAGGCAGAATCATATTGAGGTATACTAAAAGAAGGATATTATTTCATAAGAATGCTAAGTCTAAGGGAGGGGAGTACATAACATGCTAAGTGAACAACAGTGCAAGCGTGTCAAGTGCAGACATCGAAGCAAAACCATAGGTAAAAACATATTAGAAACATGATGAATTGAAGTACTAAAAGAAATATATTATTTTTTAAACTTAAACTGAAATTAGGACATACCATTATAGGAGATAGCAAACACATAATGAAGAGTAAGGGGGTAGAATAATCAGCCTTGGCTTGCACCCGGCTGATAATAACAAGTAATCAGAAGGAGAGCAGAAGAGAGTATTTGTGTATACAAGAGAGTTTTGAGCAATATGTTCGTATGTTTGATAATGAAGACTAAGGTACTTATAGTTTTAAAACATGTATAAGAATAAGGTAAAAATAATAGTTCAACAGTAATTATAGATGTATATACTAATTAGAATCAAATTAGTATAAAGATTTTCCTTAATTATGGAATCATACACAAACGACAATGGACAAGTGATAAAAATAAGGAAAGAGAATCGTATGAGGCTGAGTATAGCCAATTAAGGAAACAACATAGGTATAATACAAGTATATCACATGTAAATGAGACTAGATTCATCATGCTTTAATTAAGAAAAATGCTTAAAATCAGCTAACAACATAATTGACCATAGAATAAGGTCAGAAAATATTTCACAAGTTAAAATTAGTATAGAATATTACTAAAAATCAGTGAAGGATCAATCACAAAGATTCAGGGATTCACAAATAGCACTGATTTAGCATAACCCTGTGAGAATAAGCGTAATAAACATATAATAGATAAAATCAAAACCCTAAGAAGACGAGTAGGGTAGAAATCATATAAAAATTAGGGATTCATATAGAGCATAATCCAAATTAACAGACTGAACATGATGTAGGCAGAATAAGTGAAGAATCAGAAATATTGATGGACAAAGTAGGATAAAGTCGAAAAAAATCAGAAATAGCACAAATTTCTGGGAATAAACACATAATAGGCAGGAATAGTCGAAGTCAAAAACCCTAACAAGCAAACATAGGGTAAAAATCACAAAATCACAGAGTGTTCATGAGAAACCAGTACACATACAGATTAGGTGAATATATTATCGAAAACAGACTCAGAATCACATATTAAAACCAAGAAACTTGGGGTTTTCAACATAATAACTCAGATAAAAAGAGAAAACTCAAATAACCGCTTAAACATAGTGAAAATCATATATTAATACTAAAATCAGAAGGGAAAGCGTTTTTTGAAAAGGGGTTAAAAACCCTAATTTGAAGACGAAGAGACGTTTTAGAAAATCGGTGATTCTTTAAGAAAACAGAAAAAATAACTCAGAATATACCCGGATCTATTGCAGATCTAAGAAATTAAGTGTTAAAATTAGGGTTTCAGAGAGAGAACACAAAGAGAAAGAGAGAATCGGCTTGGAAACCACAAGTCCTAGCCGGAGATGGGAAGATCTTACTCATATAGCCATGGACGGCCTGAAAATGGCATGAAAGCCATGGGAGGTGAGCACGAACCCCTGGGGGTGGATGAATAACCAACCAATCCCTTGAGGACCTCAGGGATGCAAGAATCGAGTCATAGAGGCTAGGGGTATGAAACCTTCATTGACCAGTGAACCAGAGAATGACGAGGGATTTAGGGTTTGATGCAGAGAGGATTTGAGAAATAAGGGGAAGGGGATGCTAGAGGATAGCAGGTGAGGGAAATGAGAGAAGTGAGGGTTTGGGAGGGGGGTTGTTTGGATTAATTATGGAAAGGGTAAATCCGGACAGTTGATATGAGTGATAAACGGTCAGGATTGAAGTGGGGTATTGGGTTGGGTGGACTTAGGTGTTGGGCCTGGGATATTTGGGCCAATTAATTGGGTTGGGATGAGATTGATTTAGGCTATAATTGAAAATAAAAGTGGCTAGTTATTAAATATCAAATTAAATAAAACAATTTATAAAATAGTTGTTAATTATAAGAATAAATTTCATGCGTAGAAAATAATTAAGAATGATTACTTAGTATTTAAAATACAAATGATTAATTTCTGGATAAAAGATAGTATAAAATCGTATGATTGGGCTATAATTGCAAAGTTATTGCAATTATAGCCAAACAACACCAATCTGGCTAATTATGAAATATTTTGGTCTTAATAGGATCAAAATAATTAAAGAAACTCATAAATGCTTTTGAAATCATTTTGTAATGCAATTTCATAATTATTTATTGGAAATAAAATGTTGGATAGATTAATACAAATATAGGAAAATTGTGGAAAAATATCAATTACTATTGATACATGATTTTCAAGCTATATATGCAAATTTAAAATATTTTAAGGAAAAATTGGGTATCAATAGCTGTCCCTCCTTACCCGGAAAGGATGTAAGATTTTGTCGGGTAAAGACATGATGGCCGATTTTGACCGAGCGAAACAGTTTGGAGAGATTTAGGCCGCACCCTGGTTTCTGAGTTGCCTACATATCCCTGATTTTACAGGAATTGGGCCATATGTAGTTCCGGATGCATCGGCAAAGCATACCGATGAAGTTATCACAAGATGGACACGACCTTTAGGGATGAGCGAATGAACAGTTTGCGAGATATCGAGTTTGATATGGTTGGGAAAACTGGAGTGGGATTGCTCCTACTGGGGTAGCCGCTGCTCGCCTAGTTACCTGCAAATACAAGCAATACATGTGTATACTATGCATAAATTTAAATATGATGCAAGTTCCTGTTGGACTATGAAAACTGTCTTTGGACGGTTAGCGATGACGTCCTTAGACCATGATGTCCTGGGACATGAATTGCTTAATGAGATTCGCGGGCCATGGAATGATATTCTCGGGCTATGAAGATGGTGCCTCCGAACTATGATGCCCTTGAATAATGATGTGCAAATTGCGAGAGATCCTCAGGCCATGACATGGTGTCTTCCGGCTATGAGGATGATGTCGTTAGACTGTGACGCCTTTGGACAGATTAGCGATATTTCAGCCCATGAGATGTAATAATATGATGTTGACAAGACAGAGCTTAGTCTTGCAAATTGAAGGGTAGAGCTTAGCCCGAAAGAGAGCGAAGTGAATAATGCTCGAGAAACAGCGCTTAGTCTCGGGGAAAAGGTAAATTGGAGGCAGAGCTTAGCCTCATGCAGATAGGAAGGCAGCGGTTAGCCTTATGCAAAAATGGAAGGTAGAATATTAGCCTTGTGCAAGATGGAGATATATCTTAGTCTTATGCAAAGGAAAGCAAAGCTTAGACTTATGCAGACGGAAGGTAGATGATTAGCCTTATGCAAATGGAGGTAGAGCTTAACCTCATGCAAGAGAAGGCATAGCTTAGCCTTATGCAGACGAAAGGCAGATGATTAGCCTTATGCAAATAGGAGGTAAAGCTTAACCTCGTGCAAAATATGGAGACAGATCTTAGTCTCATGCAAATAAAGGCAGAGCTTAGCCTTATGCAGACGGAAGGCAGATGATTAGCCTTATGCAAATAGGAACAATCAACAAATGCTAGTAGAATTTCTTAGCTGGTAATAGGTTGTGTTATTGCGATTGTAGCGAGAACTGTGACTATGGAGCATGTTCGCCCTTTTGTACTGATAGTAAACTTTGCATTTGTGAATGTGTTCGCCTTTTTTATTCCTGCATCTAAAGAAAAATCGTAAGATCTGTAGGTGGGGAAGGTTGGTTCGTAGCTCCGCTAGCTTTACTTGCTTCGCTCTGCTTGGTCTGATGATTCTGTTTCTGTCATCGGGGTAGCGTTTGGCTAAAAAGAGCTATATTTTGAAAATGTATGCATGATTTTGCAAAGACATAGTATAAAATATATTTTAGGAAATTTAAATGAACCGACGACCATGACACGGTTCCAGATATTGCAACCTTTCATGCTATGGAATTTTAAGGGTCCTCCTAAAAATTATGCCCAGTTAGATGGTTGACGATTATGAAAATTGTACATGCTGCGATCGACTGAACTTGCTTTGGAATTTTGAGGGTCCTCCTCAAAATTCTGCCTTAGTTTCCAATTGCGGGGGAGATGAGATTTTTATTGTATTATGACCAATCCCCTATTAAACGGGAATCAGGTCAGGCGTAGTTCAATATACATCCTTGAAGAAAAGCATAGAGTTACACATAGTATCGCTTGACTGCATCTAAATTGATTGGATTTGGCCAAACTTCTCCGTCCATTTCTGCAAGTATGAGAGCTCCTCCTGTCAATACTCAGTGAACCATATACGGACCTTTCCTGTTGGGAGAAAATTTCCCTTTGGCTTCGTCTTGATGTGGAAAGATCTTCTTCAACACCAGCTGCCAAGATGTGAACTGTCTTGGCTTGACTCTCTTGTTAAAGGCTCTGGACATTCTATTCTGATAAAGTTGACCTTGACATATTGCATTCATCCTTTTCCCATCTATGAGGGCCAACTGCTCATAGCGGCCTTTTATCCATTCTGCGTCGTTGAGCTCAGCTTCTTGTATGATTCTTAATGAAGGGATCTACACTTCGACAAGGATAACAACTTCCGTACCATAAACCAGTAAATAAGGAGTTGCCCCGGTTGATGTGCGGACTGTGGTGCGGTATCCAATAAGGCGAATGATAATTTTTCATGCCACTGTTTGTGTTTTTCTATCATCTTTCTCAATATCTTTTTGATGTTCTTGTTGGCGGCTTCCACAACTCCATTCATCTGTGGTCTGTAGGCTGTGGAATTCTTGTGCTTGATTTTGAAAGTCTCGTACATGGCTTTCATCATATCACTGTTGAGATTGGAGCCGTTATCGATGATGATTGACTCCGAAAACCCCGAACTTACAAATGATACGGTCACGGACAAATTCTGCCACGACTTTCTTAGTCACTGCTTTGTATGATGACGCTTTGACCTATTTGGTGAAGTAATCAATAGCTACTAGGATGAACATGTGTCCATTTGAGGTTGTGGGCTCGATTGGTCCAATAACGTCCATTCCCCAGGCGACGAACGGCCAAGGCTTAGCTTGTTGCATTGAGCTCATTTGGGGGTACCTTTATCATATTTGCATGTACCTAACATCGATAGCATTTTCAGACATATTGGATGTAGTCCGTTTCCATGGTCATACAGAAGTAACCGGCTCTGAGTATTTTCTTTGCTAAGACAAAACAATTCATGTGTGGGCCACATGTCCCAGTATGTATCTCTTTAAGTAGTTTGAAGGCTTCTTTTGCACCGACACATCTTAATAATCCCAAGTTAGGAGTCCTCCTGTACAGGTTTCCTCCGCTGAGAAAGAAATTATTGGACAATCTCCAGAGCACGTTTCTGAGTGTGATTCGCAAGCTCTGGGTAATCTCCCTTTGACAAGTATTCCCTGATGTCGTGGAACCATGATCTTCCATTTGTTTCTTCTTTAACGTGGGCACAATATGCTGGTTGGCTATGAATCTTTACTAGAATAGGATCAATGAAGTTCGTATTTGGGTGTTGTATCATGGATGATAGAGTGGACAATTCATCGGCAAACTTGTTCTGAATTCTGGGGACGTGCAAACATTCTGTCTTTGTGAACCTTTTCCTCAATTCCTGCACATGGTGCAGATATGGAAATATCTTGGAATTCTTGGTAGCCCATTCTCCTTGTACTTGGTGTATTAGCAGATCTGATTCACCAATTACTAACGACTCCTGGATATTCATGTCAATGGCCATATTGAGCCCTAAGATGCAGGCCTTATATTCTGCCATATTGTTGGTACAGGGAAATCTGAGTTTGGAAGATACCGAGTAATGTTGACATGTTTCCGATATCAAGACAACTTCAATGCCGAATCCTTTGAAATTGGCTGCTCCGTCGAAGAACATTCTCCACCCGTCATAGGATTCTGCAATGTCTTCCCCTATGAATGACACTTCTTCATCGGGAAAATACATTTTCAGGGGTTCGTATTCTCCTCCCACTGGATTCTCGGCAAGATGATCTGCCAGTGCTTGCCCCTTGATCGCTTTCTGAGTCACATAGACAATGTCGAACTCACTCAGCAGGATTTTCCATTTGGCCAGTTTGCCAGTGGGCATGGGCTTCTGAAAGATATATTTCAAGGGATCCATCCTTTATATGAGATACATTGTGTAGGCATAGAAGTAATGCCTCAGCTTCTGGGCTACCCAGGTTAAAGCACAACAGGTACATTCTAGTAGAGAATATTGTGCCTCATGTGGAGTGAACTTCTTACTCAGATAATAAATAGTTTGTTCCTTTCTTCCTGTCTCATCATGCTGCCCAGAACGCAGCCAAAAGCTCCATCTAATACCGCAAAGTAGAGTAGCAAGGGTCTACCTGGATCTGGCAGGACCAAGACTGGTGATGTTGACAAGTATTCCTTGATTCTGTCGAAAGCCTCTTTACAATCCTCGGTCCATTCGGTCGCAACATCTTTCTTCAGCATCTTGAAGATTGGTTCACATATAACCATGGACTAGGCTATGAATCGGCTGATGTAGTTAAGGCGTCCCAGGAAACTCGTCACATCTTTCTTGTTCCTTGGCGGCAATTCTTGGATGGCTTTGACCTTTGATGGATCTAGTTCTATTCCTCGACAACTGACGATGAACCCAAGCAATTTCCTAACAGGAACTCCGAACGCACACTTTGCGGGGTTTAACTTCAAGTTATACTTTCGCAGCTTATTGAAGAATTTTCTCAAATCTACTGTATGGTCGGTGGCTCTCTTGGACTTGATGATGACGTCATCCACATAAACCTCAATTTCTTTATGTATCATATCATGGAAGATAGTGGTCATAACTCTCATATAGGTGGCCCCAACATTCTTTACGCCGAACGACATCATCTTATAACAGTAAACTCCCCACGGCGTAATGAAAGTCATTTTCTCAGCGTCTTCCTCGTCCATCCAAATCTCGTGGTAACCATCAAAAAAATCCACGAACGATTGAAGTTCATGCTTTGAACAATTTTCAATCAAGATGTGTATGTTCGGGAGAGGAAAATCATCATTCGGACTGGCCCGGTTGAGATCCCGGTCGTCGACACAAACTCTGAACTTTCCATCTTTCTTGGGTACTGGCACGATGTTGGCTAACCATGTCATATATTCAACTACCTTGATAACCTTGGCGTTGATTTGCTTGGTAACCTCTTCTTTGATTTTCAGACTCATATCAAGCTTGAATTTTCTGAGCTTCTGCTTTACCGGCGGGCACATTGGATTGGTTGGTAACTTGTGAGCCACAATGGATGTACTTAGACCAGTCATGTCATCGTACGACCATGCAAATATGTCTTCATACTCTTTCAAGAATTGTGTGTATTCCACTTTCTCTAATGGCGATAGATGAATGCTGATGCGAGTTTCCTTGACAGTTTCTAAATCTCCAAGTTGACTATCTCGGTTTCGTCCAGATTGTACTTAGGTCTATTTTCAAAATCCTCAACTTCTGTGATAATTTCATCGGGTATGGTATCTTCTTCTTCTGAATTACTTTTATTTTGTTGTGTTGTCTCATTGCAAATCACAGTCATTGGTTCATCAAGACAGGAAATTCTAATGTTGTATAGATAAAATAATGAGAGAAACGATAATAAATAAATACATATTCGTTGAAACGTAAAAGTGATTTTTGAGTGTTTTGGAACATTGGAGATTTTATTGGAAAATGTGAAAAATGGAAAAGGCGAAAAAGGAAATCATTAGCAAGATGAAATAAACAATGCTTGTTCAGCCTTGCTACCCCGGGACTCGTCGGGCCCTGGATGGTCTGACAGTCCAATTCTTGAGGAATGATCCCTTGCTCATATCTTGGACGGGTGGGCCTTCCTCCTCCCCCTCAACAATAACACAACAGTTCATGTCTTCATCTTCCAGGAATAGATTCTTTAAAGTTGCTAGAGTTTTTTCCTCCTCTGACCCCCATATTATGTTGGCTTGCTGTAAGGTCTGCTCCAAATGCGGTATCGTCTTTTCCAATGGATAGTAATTACTGCGCCATGGTGGCGACCAATTCTCGTACTCTTGCCATGTGTATTTGTAGCCCAGCCCAAAAGTGGTGCCATGGTGCTTCAACTGTATTGGTTTGGAAATCCCCTGAAAATTTTTCCCGAGTCCTCTTCCAGGCTTGTATCCACTCCAGTTCAGTATGCTTTCGATCTTACTGTCCCACCACTTGTCTTTATCTACTGCATTGAACCGTTCAATATTCTGGTAAGTTTCTCGACCCAACCTTCTTCTACCTTCAATCATCGGGATGGTGTGGCGACCATAGATAGGATTGCTTCTGTCTCCATGGATGATCACTTCCTGGTGGTTCCATTCAAATTTTACCACCTGGTGCAATGTTGATGCTACAGCCCCAGCGACATGTATCCACGGACGTCCCAACAACAGATTATAGGATGCCGATATGTCTATCACCTGAAATTCAATTTCGAACCATGTAGGTCCCATCTTCAGACAAAGACTGATTTCGCCGATGGTAGACCTCTGAGAACTGTCAAAAGACTTTACATTCATAGATCTTTCTTTGATCTCGTGCAACCCCTTTCCCAATTTCTTGAGTGTTGTCAACGGACAGATATTGAGGCTGGATCCCCCGTCGAATAGAATCCTGGTGATGAAGTACTCCTCACATTGCACAGTTATGTGTAGTGCTTTGTTATGACTTAGCCCTTCAGGCGGCAACTCGTCCTCGTGGAAAGTGATCTTGTGACCCTCCAGTACTTGACCTACCATATTGGCCATTTCTCCACTAATTATGTTATTTGGCACATATTCTTCGTTCAACACTTTCATCAAAGTATTCCTGTGTGTCTCTAAATTCTGCAGCAATGACAGAATAGATATCTGGGCTGGAGTTTTGTTCAGCTGATCGATGACTGAGTATTCCCTGGCCTGCACCTTCCTCCAAATATCATCTGGTCCTATCTCAATAACGGGTGGCCTGTTGGAAGTATTCTTTCTAGACTCTGCCAAGTGTTCAGGTGTATAGACCCTGTCGATCCTTGTCATCCCCTGTGCAGCACCAGCTTCTTATATCTTGACTTTACCTTTCCTTCTTGCTTCAGCCGTGTAATCCCAAGGTACATCCTTGTCATTGAAAAGTGGCGTGGTTGACATTGTCACTGTGATTGGTGCAGCTACTTTCACTTCAAATGGAATGGGTGCCTTATCAGGCGGCATAACTTCAACCTCGAACGACAAATGTGTGTTTGCAGGTGGTGCCATTTCAAACTTGAATAGGAGTGACACAGCTACCTCGACATCTCCGGATGGCTGAATCTGGACTATGATGGGATTAAGAGTGACTACTGGCTTCTTTGGGTCCCCTTCTATAATTAACCCGATCGACCCCTATGGTCTGGAAGCGGATTGTTGCGAACATTGGGAGCATCTTCTTTTGCCTGGATGACCTTGTTATCAATCATAGACTGGATCTTATCCTTCAATGAGCGACATTCATCAATTGTATGCCCCTTCATGCCGGAATGGTATGCACATGTCTTGTTTGGATTGACCCATTGGGATGGATTTTTAGGGGTTATAGCAGGGATAAGAGTGACATAACCAGCAACTTTTAATCTTTCATACGATTGGTCGATAGGTTCAGCAATGACAGTGTATTATTTAGGAGGTCTGCGATCATGGTTGGTCCGAGGTCTCGGGAAATTTTGGCGAGCAGGGGGTGACTAGAAGTGAGATGGCTGAGAGTTGTAGGTATGATAAACAGGAGCTGGTTGGGAATATCTGGGGGAAGTAGGCTGATATGTAGACGGTGGAGATGGTTGATATGTTGATGGATGTGCTGAGTGATAGGTGGGTGAGGGTGCTTGATAGGTAAGTGGGAAGTTCTGTATACCAATGGGGATTTGGGTCCCTGTGCAACCATTACCCTTCCTGCATCTTTCTTCTTGGATATACCACCATACTGTAAGGCTTTGTTGGTGGCCTGTAGTGCCTCAAAGTTAGTGACCATTCCACTCTTGATACCTTCTTCAATTCTCTCACACAGCTTGATGATGTCACAGAATTTGTGGTTTTCAATCACCATTAGCCTCTCATAATATTGCGGGTCTTGTGCCCGGACGAAGAATTTGTTATTTTTTCTTCCTCTAGGGCAGACCTGAACTTGGCTGCTTCAGATCTCCAGCGAGTGGCATACTCGCGAAAAGTTTTGGTGGGCTTCTTTTTAAGTATCTGGATGTATAACACGTCTTGTGCGTTCTCCGTATTTAACCTAAATCGGTCCGTGAAGTCTGATGCCATACTTACTTAGTCAGACCACTTCTTAGGGTTTTGGCTGATGTACCAAGATAAAGCATCTCCTGTGAGGCTCCTCATAAACAATTTCATGCGAATCTTCTCATATCTTCCTACTCCAACCAATTTATCATAATAGGTCCTCAGATGGACCCTGGGATCACCTGTACCCTTGAACATTTTGAACTTAGGAGGTTTGTAACCCTCCGATAGTTCAACATCGGGATGTATGCAGAGATTTTCGTAGTTCAACCCTTCGAATCCCTTACTACCTTCAACGCCCTGAACTCGACTAGTCAGCTTCTTGAGTTCCTCGACCAAATTCTTAATGAGCATATCCTTCTCACTGGATTCAGGTGTGTAAGCAACGTGTTGAGTGGAGTGAGGTAGAGTCTCCACGTATATGGGGTTGTTCTGATGACCTGGTGTTTGAGCATAGAGGTGGTCACTTTTGGTTCCGGGATAATTAGTGGGGTATCCCTTGGAGCGTGGAAATTGTTGTGTTGGTGGTGTGGTGGGGTAATTTTTTTTTTGGGTGGAGTTATATGATGATGAGTTGTGGGATGGTTCTGTTTGTTTGGGGTGTTCTGAGGAGGTATGGGATTTTGAGTGACATCTGGGACACTGAGTGAGAAGGATAAATTTGCCAAGTTCCGGACATGCTCAAGCTCCCCTTGGAGTTTCAACAACCTTTGCTCGAGTTGTGACATAGCATCATTCTGAACCTGAGTACCTTGATTGTCAAGAGCTTCTGTTCATTCCACTGGATCTTGTCTGATGTTACCCAAATCTTCCATTTTGCCTATGTCTTTGCCTTTAAGTGGACTAGGAGGAGGTGGTGGTGGAGGGCCCCTGGATCTTGTGTTATATGATGATGATGCCAGAATGCACGAACCAAACTTTGGGGAGGGGAATAATAAAAAAAAACAAAAAAAACAAAAGGTAGCCAAGTTAGTGAGGATCATGAGAAAATATCGCGGTATTTAAACACATAGTGCAGGAATAAAAGTGTGTTCTAATTTGGGAGCCTTAGATGCCAGAGGTAGGCCTAGCGACAAGTTGATTTTGGAGAACTCAAATGCAAAAATGCCTCATTTCATTAATGCAAAATAGACGAGTCCAAAATGACACTAAAATAATGAGCAGGAAATAAAGTTACTAATGGCACTTGGCCTTATTACATTGGTAAAAGAAATGAAAAGAAAATCTAGACTACTTAGTCCCCGAATGACCTTCCCCAGGCTTGGTCTTCTTGGTTCTGTCAATCAGGTTCCCCAGGTCGTGCATTCCCAACAGCAGTTATACCCTTGCTAGATTCCCTCCTTCGTTTCCCTCAGCATTCTGGCAGTCGACGACCCTTTTTCTTGTCTTTGCTTCTAGATCCATCAGACCCTGCTCCAAATATTCCAACCTTTCACTAGATTTGATGGCCCTTTCCTTCCACTCATTGATTAGTTCAATATTAGTCTTGTGTTGCTCCAGATGCTCGGCCTCGGAATCACGAACCATTTTGCTCAGATTATTGTATTTCACCTGAGCCTCAGCCGCTTCGTCTATGACCATGTTTTTGCTGATACCTGGCTCAACTATCCCTGCTATGCTGTCTTCCAACCATGATAGGTAAAAGCGTACATGACCTACGTGGTATCTATTGGGCTCGATGGTGTCCTTTTCTACAATAACCTTGAGATGCCACAGATGCTGAGCTTCACATTTGTACGGGATATCGTCGTCCTGAAAATCTGCCCTGTAATGACTCATGACCCTAATACTTTCTACCTGCCTGTCTCATGACCCTAATGGGAACATAGGGATATATTCCCCTTAAACCAATCAACACCAGGTGCGGAGCATCCCTCGATCTGATGATGAATTCACTTGTAGGGAACCATTCGAACATCCATTGAACTTGGTCCTCGGTCAAATTATCAAAAAACTGCGCCCATTCTGTAGTATTTTCAGGTTGAGCAAACCTATTAGGGATGTAGGTCATCCTCTTAGGGTGGTGGAAGGCTATATGATCATTCCACGCCCTTCGTGGAAATTCCTGACGATATTGGCCTCTCTGGAGATGCTCCAATAACCAAACCTGTAGTAGGAGATTGCAACCCTCAAAGTGCTTGGCCCCCTTCTGGCAGCGGTCCAAGGCTTGGTATATGTCTGCTATGATCATAGGGACAATGGTATATGTTTTCCCTTCGATCCCTTCCATTAAGGTTTTGGCTACCATAGTTAGTCTAGTGTGAATACGATCTCCTTTGCTTGGAAAAACCATCAGACCCAGGAAGCAAACGACGAACATGAAAAACCTGCGGTGAATATGACCCAAGGAAGTAATAGAGAACTCGTCGTGGAAGATACGATAGGATTTCCTATGGCTGTATCGTTCATAGAGATAGTCAAAAGGTATGTAGGACTCTGTCAGGCACTCTAAATCATTATTATTTTTCAAACCCATCATTCTCAGGAACCCTCTAGCGGCACGGTTCTCCGGTACCAACAAACCTTGACTATCCCAAGGTAATCCATCAAAGCCCCCTATCACCTCCAAGAGGGGGGGTCATTTCTATGTTGCCAAAACGGAACAAAGACCTTTATCTGTCCGAGAACGTAGTGATTGCTTCGATCAACATGTTGTTTGGTTGAATATACAGTAAATAGGGCAAGTTCCCGAGGACCCTCTTCACATGGTCTTTGTCACTGGGCGAGAGGTCTTCCCACCAATCCAGCAATAGTGGTGGTATTCTTTGGACCATGCCGAACCTGGGGACTTCATGCCTCATTTTCTGCAAAATAGATAGGTTAGACCCTTACCCCCTCCAGACTCGACTATTTATACACTTATGATTAGCATGCATGCATTTAGTTCTCCAAATAAATGCACAGAACGTGACTGCGTCCGTTGGGATTATGAAAAACCTGGTGGACTTTTGGATAAGTCTGTCTTAAAGGGTTATCGTGCGGACGACACGTTAACCCGACTAGGTTTGACCATGATGCATGCACAATATAATAGAGTAAGGTTTCTATGGGGTTTTAGATTGTTACCCTCAAGCGGACAACTTGAGGGGGAAAGGCACGGAACCGTCGACTGCACCGCTGATCGACTAGTTTTACCGCAAATAAGCCTTTCCGAATTTAGGGGTGATATAAAATGGAAGGGCGCAAACACTCATCAAGCGTTGCTATAGGATTTGTATAGGCACAAGTTGAATATGATGTTGAACATGATTTATGCAACAATAAATGAGCAATAAAAGCATGTTGTCATGTATTTTCACATTATGAAAGCGGTAAATACAACAGTTATAATTGAAAAAGCAGTTACAAAGGAAAACAAAAAGAAACATGTCAGTTTTAAAGTCTAAGCACATATACAAAGTTCTAGAGGTTTTACAATCTAAGCAGACATATGAAAGGGATAGGGGTCCTAGGTTGTTTATCCTATAGGATCACATCAGTACAATGCCCGGTAATTACTCCTCAGAAGAGGGGCTACTCGTGGCATTAGCGCACCGGATATCATATCCATGTCTGCCCTTTCCCACCCCTTAGCGGTTATTAAGCGAGTTTATTTAACGACCTCTATGCGTGATGTTACCTATCCCTTCTTAATGGCCCTGGAGGAATTCAGGACCTCTAAATATAGGCAGTTCTAGACAAAACTCCCTAAGGTTAAAAGGATAAAATTCTAAGTGACATGCAAGAACAAATAGGACTTTACTAATAAATGCGGTAAAAGCAGTTTAAAAGGCTTAGATTTACCTCCATAGATATTGCACATAAACAGCACGTCTCAAACAAAAAACAAGAGGCAGTTTTATTAGACGGAATCCTAAGACAGGATATCTAAGTGAATATCAATGCACAGAAGTATGCATCTTGTTTATAAACTCAATAGCAAGGACCTAATCAGCTTGCCTACTGGTTTTAAAAAAAACTGTTAGCCCTTAGGCACAAAACACAATTAAAACAATATTCATTTTTAAGAGATTGATTACATAAGGCTTGCTTAGGCGAGGGGTTGCGCATAGTGACTACCAGAATTATTAAACAGTTCAGAGGTTGTTTTACCTAAAACATGTTGTTCTAAGTGATGTAAATCTGAGAATGCAGAGATAGTTACCAATTTCTATTAAGAACAGACGTGATAATCATATGCAAGGTTATTTTATACCTTTTCATGAATCAGCAGTTTAAACTACGCGTAGTTAAGTAAATATAAACAAAATCCTGGAACATAGTATCTAGTATGCACACGTGAATGCAAGGTGGCTAGGATATAACTTCATAATGCACAGGATCCCTAAAGCATGATTTCAAAAATGCACAGAGAATTACAGAGTTGTTAAGCATGATTCATGAATGCATATGAGTATTAATTTTATCGCCTAAGGAACATGATTTCTAAGCGGTAGGCACAAGCATAAATTGAGGTATGTTGTATGTTAAAGTAGTAAACATGAAAAAGCCTTAAAGACATCATATCTAATGCATGTTTGGCATGTTGATCCTAAGCATGGATTCTAATGCAGAAATAGGAAATGTAAAGCTTAAGGCATGATTTTTACCAAGTGGCATCGATAAAATTATATAGTTATACCTTCCTATTTCACTAGCCATCCCCAATATTCATTTACAAATAAATGTTACAGACTTGCTGAATAAATTACGAAAATAGATAAAGGAAAAAAAGAAGTTAAACTATAGAGAGCCTGAAAACTGGCCAGACTTCCAGAACCTCAAGTGCCCAAATGTTTCATAACCTTTCTCTTATCCGGGTGTGTCATAGTTCCCTAAGGACCTCAAGGGATCCCGGGCAGTGCTTACACCCAGACTTCATAACTATAATTGAGTAAGTGTAGTGTGGAAGGGCCATCTCTAATGCATCAGAGTTCAGAAGGATCTCACAGGGATCCCTAAGCAGTCACACATTAGGGGGCCAGAACTTAAATATCTAAGAGTAGAGTGAGAGTGCATGACATAGTTTTGAAAAGATTGAGTAGGAAAACTGTTTGAAAAGAGACTTGTTTGAAATATTTTGTAAACAACTACAGAGTTATGTAGTAAAACAGTTTTTGAAAAGTGAGTAGAGAAGCAAGCAACGGTCCAGACATAGCACCCAAAACAGGTTCATAGACAGCCAAAAGAACACAAAACCAAGGCAGGTTCAGCAACACCAAACAGGGGTAATGGGGGATTGGGGACACATAAGGCACATAGGTAAGAACATAGTTCCAGGAACACTTAAGTACATAATCAACAATATGCATCCAGGGATCAAAGATATAGCATAAACTTTAGGATTACTCAGAACCGAATAACATAAGGTACAAATTGTCTTGCCACAGAAAAGTTCATGCCAATAATCAGAAAAGCATAAGTAAGGCAGAATCATATTGAGGTATACTAAAAGGAGGATATTATTTCATAAGAATGCTAAGTCTAAGGGAGGGGAGTACATAACATGAATTGAAGTACTAAAAGAAACATATTGTTTTTGAAACTTAAACTGAAATTAGGACATACCAGTATAGGAGATGGCAAACACAGAATGAAGAGTAAAGGGGTATAATAATCAGCCTTGGCTTGTAGCCAGCTGATAATAGCAAGTAATCAGAAGGAGGGCAGAAGAGAGTATTTGTGTATACAAGAGAGTTTCGAGCAATGTATTTGTGTGTTTGATAATGAAGACTAAGGTACTTATAGTTTTAAAACAGGTAGAAGAATAAGGTAAAAATAATAGTTCAACGGTAATTATAGAAGTATATACTAATTAGAATCAAATTAGTATAAAGATTTCCCTTAATTATGGAATCATACTCAAACAGTAATAGACAAGTGATAAAAATAAGGAAAGAGAATCGTATGAGGTTGAGTATAGCCAATTAAGGAAACAACATAGGTATAATACAAGTATACCACATGTAAATGAGACTAGATTCATCATGCTTTAATTAAGAAAAATGCTTAAAATCGGCTAACAACATAATTGACCATAGAATAAGGCCAGAAAATATTTCACAAGTTAAATTCAGTATAGAATATTACTAAAAATCAGTGAAGGATCAATCACAAAGATTCAGGGATTCACAAATAGCACTGATTTTGCATAACCTTGTGGGAATAAGCGTAATAAACATATAATAGATAAAATCAGAACCCTAAGAAGACGAGTAGGGTAGAAATCATATAAAAATTAGGGATTCATATAGTGCATAGTCCAAATTAACAGACTGAACATGATGTAGGCAGAATAAGTGAAGAATCAGAAATATTGATGGACAAAGTAGGATAAAGTCGAAGAAAAATCAGAAATAGCACAAATTTATAGGAATAAACCCATAATAGGCAGGAATAGTCGAAGTCAAAAACCCTAACAAGCGAACATAGGGTAAAAATCACAAAATCACAAAATCACAGAGTGTTCATGAGAAAAAAGTACACATACAGATTAGGTGAATATATTATCGAAAACAGACTCAGAATCACAGATTAAAACCAAGAAACTTGGGGTTTTCAACATAATAACTCTGATAAAAAGAGAAAACTCAAATATCCGCTTAAACATAGTGATAATCATATATTAATACTAAAATCAGAAGGGAAAGCATTTTTTGAAAAGGGGTTAAGAACCCTAATTTGAAGATGAAGAGACGCTTTAGAAAATCAGAGATTCTTTAAGAACACAGAAAAATAACTCAGAATATACTCGGATCTATTGCAGATCTAAGAAATTCAGTGTTAAAATTAGGATTTCAGAGAGAGAACCCAAAGAGAAAGAGAGAATCGGCTTAGAAACCACAAGTTCTAGCCGGAGATTGGAGGATCTTACTCAGATGGCTATGGACGGCCAGAAAATGGCATGAAAGCCATGGGAGGTGAGCACAAACCACTGGGGGTGGATGAATAACCAACCAGTCCCTTAAGGACCTCGGGGATGCAATAATCGAGCCATAGAGGCTAGGGGTAGGGAACCGTCATTGTTACCGGCGAACTAGAGAATGGCGAGGGATTTAGGGTTTGATGCAGAGAGGATTTAAGAGAGAAGGGGAAGGGGATGATGACGGATAGCAAGTGAGAGAAATGAGAGAAGTGAGGGTTTGGGGAGGGGGGGTCGTTTGGATTAATTATGGAAAGGGTAAATCCGGACCGTTGAGCTGAGTGATCAACGGTCAGGATTGAAGTGGGGTATTGGGTTGGGTAGACTTAGATGTTGGGTATGGGATATTTGGGCCAATTAATTGGGTTGGGATTATATTGATTTAGGCTATAATTGAAAATAAAAGTGGCTAGTTATTAAATACCCAATTAAATAAAATAATTCATAAAATAGTTGTTAATTATAAAAATGAATTTCATGCATAGAAAATAATTAACAATGGTTACTTAGTATTTAAAATACAAATGATTAATTTTTGGATAAAAGATAGTATAAAATCGTATGATAGGGCTATAATTGCAAAGTTATTGCAAATATAGCCAAAAGGCGCCAATATAGGAAAATTGTGGAAAAATATCAATTACAATTGATACATGATTTTTAAGCCATATATGCAAATTTAAAATATTTTGAAGAAAAATTGGGTATCAACAATTAGGTCCGTCTATTTATTATTGATTTTACTCACTATATTGGTGTTCTTTTTATCTTTTTTGGGTCGAGATATGGCTGCCCAAGTGAGCTAGACAACCCATGTTTTTTATGTAATTCTTGTATGAATATGGTTTCCTTTTGCATAGCTTTACGAGTTTCTTTTCTTCTCTTTGTTATAGTTTACCAAGAAGCTACAATCAAACAAACTTGGTTCATACCTTGAGAATGGAGAAAATGAATATTGATAATTTGCATGTTTATTTCTATATATTCTTGGGATCAAAGAATACATTAATGGCGGCATCTGACTTCTAGGGGATTATATGATAGTTACTTTTATAACTCATCTTCCTGGGGAATAGGTTTTTATCATTTCTTGATTGGATTTTGATGTATATAACGAGATTAAATTCTATGTTGCACAGTGGCACGCATTAAGAGATAACTATCTTATTGTGTCTTATCATTTTAAGCATATAACATTGTCCGCATGCATGTTCTTACATTATTTATTATCGAATTCATTAATCGGCCAGCCCTTCTTGTAGATGCAGAAGAATACAAGACTTGATTATCTTCATTTGAAAAATCAATCGTAAATACTACACCAAATTAAATCCTAGCTCGTATCAGTGCATGAGAGTTTAATGATGAAGTCTGGTACTAGGATCGGAGGAGCTTGGCTGTGATGATCAAAAAGGGGTCATCCCGTATATTCTATTTAATTTTGTGTTTCGAGGTCGTGAAAACCTCCTTCTATCTCACCTCGATTTGCGTGTGCAGCCCGGACGTGTAGCCGGAAAGCCCTTATGTGAAAATTGATAAAAATGATCATTTTTGTATTAGAAATTTGAATAAAATTGACTTCAGTCAACGTTTTTGGTAAACACACCCGGACCCGTGGTTTGATGGTCCCGAAGGCTCCATAGGAAAATATGGGACTTCGGCGTATGCCCAGAATCGAATTCCGAGGTCCCAAGTGCGAGAAATGAATTTTTAAAGAAAATTGTTTTCTGAAAAATATAAAGATTTTTGAAAATGAAATGTTATGTGAAAACTATGGTATCGGGCCCGTATCATAGTTCCGGAGCCCGGTACAGGTTCGATATGCCTTATAATGTGCTATTTGTGAAATTCTGTGAGAAACAGACTTAGTTTGACGTGATTCGGGCCTTAAATGCAAAAATTCATGTTTAATGAAGTTTTGAGAAATTTCATTGATTTTGAGGTTTAATTCGATGCTTATGATGTTATTTTGGTGTTTTGATTACTCGAATTAGTACGTAGGATGTTTTTGAGGTTGTGTGTATATTTGGTTTTGAGTCCCGAGGGGCTCGGGTGTGTTTCGGCTAGGGTTCGGGTCCATTTTCTCTCATTTTCCCCTGTTATTTCTGCCATCTGGTGTCCCCTTCTATGCGATCGCATAGACAAATCCGCAATCGCATAGTGTAAAATGGACTAGCCTAGTTTTACTTCACTGCGATCGCACAAGTAGGCTCGCGATCGCGGAAGTCTATTTTTCCTTTCTCCGCGTTCGCAATCACACTGCCGCGAACGCATAGTGCTAGTGGGTCAGCATCAAAATTCCTTTTATGCGATCGTAGTGTTCTCCTCGCGATCGCATAGAACATTCCTGTGGCCAGTGATATTTTTCTCTACGCGATCGCGCCTCGATCCCCGCGATCGCGATGCTTTAAAAACCTGGGCAGATTATAAGTTTCCAAAATCGGGGGTTTCACCATTTTAAACATATTTTGACTTCTGGAACTCGATTTTGGGCGATTCTTTGAGGGTTTTCACACAAATAGAATGGGTAAGTGTTCTTCCACTAGAATTTAATATATTTCATGAATTAGTTATTATTTTTATCATTTAAATTGTGTTTTGGGTTGAGGGGATTGTGGGCTTTGAAAGAAAACTTCAAAAATGAAAATTCATGATTTGAATGACCGAATGTTATCGGAATTGGACAAATTTAGTATGGGTGAACTCGTATCAGAATAGGTAATCGGAATTTATAAAATTTGTCAGGTTCCGAAGTGCGGGCCCGAGGGTCGACTTTTGGGTCGATTTTTCATAAATTTGCAAAGATTGAAACTTTATTATTCGGAATCGTTCCTTATACGTTTTATATGTATTTTGAAGTTGTTTTAGTTGATTTTGAGCCGCTCGGAGGTCTTCTCGCCCGAGAAGTCTATTTTTTAGTATCGGGCTGTCGTCTTTGAGGTAAGTATCTTGCTTAACCTTGTGTGGTGGAACTACCCCTTAGGATTGAGTCTTCTATGTTGATTGTAGTCCGCGTACGCGAGGTGACGAGTGTATACTCGAACTTATTTGCAAATAGACTGCCCTTTAGGGATTTTTGGGTCCTTATGTTCCCCGTATATGAATTAAATTTGTTATATCTGAATTCCTGATTTCTAATCTCATCTCCTCCTGTTCAAGTTAGAATTACTTACCTAGCATTCCTTGTTTCTTATATGATCTTAATTGACTTAAATGAAGACTGTATTTTTCTTACCGTTATGCTATGTCTTCCTTCATATGCTGCCTATTTACTGAGCATTGTTCAAACTGAGTTTATTAGGTGAAGTTAATTGTCTAAGTGAGATTGGTTATAGCTGATTCCCTTGCCGGGATGATTTGGTTTCTTGGTTGAGAACTTGAATATATAGAATCGTTGCTATATTTGTCTTGTCTTCCCCTTGTTATGCTATTCTCTCTTTGTGCTTGGCATTCATCTCAGTGGCTACTTCTTATGAACGAGTTGTTACCACTTTTGTGATTTAAGTGTTTGTACTGATTTGATCATCGCACTTTGTATTCAACCTTGTTTGCTTTCGCGCCGGTTGTGGCAATATATGTTGTTCCTGTCGCATTCTGGTTGTTTTCCTCAGTGGCTGCATTGCATATTTAAATTGGGACTACGGACAGAGATCCGCGAGCTTTCCCCCTGTACTGCATTGCATATTTAAATTGGGTCTATAGACAGAGATCCGGGAGCTTTCCCCCTGTACTGCATCACATATTTAAATTGAGACTATAGACAGAGATCTGGGAGCTTCCCCCATGTACTGCATCACATATTTAAATTGGGACTACGGATAACGATCCGGGAGCTTTTCCCCTGTACTGCATCGCATATTTAAATTGGGTCTACGGACAGAGATCCAGGAGCTTTCCCCATGTACTGCATTGCATGACAAATTCTGAGTGGCGGACTGAGTTCCGGTAGTTTAATGATTGAGGAGATTTGGGTCGAAAGACATAAATATATATATTGAAAAGTATAGCTGAAAATCAATTATCTTCAGGAAAAGTTATGTCTAAAGAACTTCTTTTTCGAAAGTATATTTGAAAAACATTTGTCTTGCAGAATAATTATATTTGAAGGAGCAGTACTTGGGAAAATATACTTTGAACATCACGTATTTTGATGATATTTCAAAGAGAAGTACTTGGGAAAATATATTTTGAACATCACATATTTGATGATATTTGAAAGAGCAGTACTTGGAAAAACATATATTGAACATCACGTATTTGAAAATATTTGAAAGAGCAGTACTTGGGAAAATATATTTTGAGCATTTCGTATTTTGATGATATTTAAAAGAGCAGTACTTAGGAAAATATATTTGAACATCACGTATTTTGATGATATTTGAAAGAGCAGCATTTGGGAAAGTATATTTGAACACCACGTATTTTGAAGAGACTATGTTGTTAAGATTTCTCTTGATAAAAATATATAAATATACATTCAGATTAAGTATGTTTCAAAGAAGAAATTTCTCTATTCCTAAATGATTATATCTTTAAAACTTTCAAAACAAACTCACGATTTAAAGGTTTTCACTAGAAGGTTGACTAGTTTTATTGAGTTTATTTGTCTAAGGCATGACGTAAATGAATTGATGCAGTGCTGAGTTGCTAGTGTTTTTATTGGATTGTGATTCTCGCCATTTGGAGTGCATTCTTTCCATTCTCTTTGATTATTTCTATTATGATGTCCGTTGATCGTAATTATTGAATTTTCTTCCGTATTATTCGATCGTATCGTTAATTATATTGAACAAAATTTAGATAGATAATATGTTCCTGTCTTTTATACATTTGTGCCTTTTTACTTATTAGACCGGTGGTGTCTTGACTAGTCCTCGTCACTACTTCACCGAGGTTAGTCTTGATACTTACTGGGCACCGCTGTGGTGTGCTCATACTACACTTCTGCACATTTTTGTGTGCAGCTTCAGGTTATTGTTGTTGGTAGCTGCGCAGATCATTGCTGAGGAGACTCACGGTAACCTACTGCTGCGTTCGCAGGCTTCGGAGTCACCTTCCTGTTTTCTTTCTATTCAACTGTACTTACTTATTCCTAGACATTTGTATTCCTTTATTATTATTGTTGTACAGTTGAAATGTTAGGCTTACCTAGTCCCTAAGAGTAGGTGCCATCACGATACCCAACAGAGGAAATTTTAGATCGTGACATTGGCAATGCAATTATCATTTTGTGGAAGAAGAAAGGAATTGTCAAACATCGTCACCAACTATGGAATGATCTCTTTGAAATTTTCGTATTGATGCTTGATCAGTTTTTTCAAATCTCAGTATTTTTCAAAGTAAGTGATTAAAGTATTTTCTTACTTTTCTTGGGAGTTAGATATAGGTTTCCTCTACTTGTAAGGAGATTTATTTTATGGCATTGTTTTTTGTGTCTTAAGAACTAATTAGGTTCCAAGATATAAATGCATATTATTATGCTTATTTATTCATTCTGACTCTTCTTTTCCTCATTTGATGTTTGGTAACCGTGTAGTGGGTATATTTAATTTCTTGTGAAGTCTTTCTTTTTGTAAGGAAATTTTCCCATCAATTAATTTTATTTATTATTGGAGACATATCACAATTTAAGTGTATAATTTTTTTGAAGTTAAATCGCACGGTTATTGAAGAAAAAAATAAAGCTGATAGATTCTTCTTTTAATGAGTCAACTAACATTTTTATAACCTAAACATACTTTTTAATAGTATTTTTATGATTTTCTAAAACTTTATAACACTGATAAGGGCTACACGCGCAACGCGCGTGTCCATAAACTAGTTATGTCTCAATGGGGAAAAGTGAAACCGAAATAACATTATTGTCGATAACATTTTGGCTTACAATGTTGTTGTTGAAATAATGCAACAACATGAGAATCTTGAACCAAGATCTGTCGATGAATATATACAAAGAAATGATTGACCAAAATGGAAAGATGCTATCCAGGTAGAATTAACTTCACTTGAAAAACATGAAATATTCATATATATAGTTCGAACACATGAAGTAATAAAGCCAGTGGGATAGAAATGGATTTTTGTGCGAAAACGAAATGATAAAAATGAAGTCATTAGATATAAAGCATGACTTGTGACACAAGAATTTTTGCAAAGGCATGTAATTCATTATATGGAGACATATTCTCTTATGATGGATGCAATCACCTTCAGGTATCTTATAAATCTGACAGTCTATGTACAATTTGATATGCGTTTGATGGATGTTGTCACAGCTTATTTGTATGGCACGTTAGACAACATAATTTATATGAAAATTCCTGAAGGGTTTAAAGTGCATGAAGCTTATAAAGGTTTATAGAAAACTTGTTCAATAAAGCTTCAAAATCAATATATGGATTGAAACAATCAGGATGAATGTGGTATAATCGCTTGAGTGAATACTTGCTTGAAGAAGGGTATAAGAATGATCTGATTTGTCTTTGTGTCTTTATAAAAAGGTTTGGATCTGAATTTGTTATAATCGTTGTGTATGTTGATGATCTAAATATCATTGGAACTCCTGGGGAACTTCCAAAAGCAGTAGACCGTTTGAAAAAAAGAGTTTGAATGAAATATCTTGGAAAGATAAAATTTTGTCTTGGTCTACAAATTGAGAATATGAAAGATGGAAATTTTGTCCATCAATCAACTTATACCGAAAAGATCCTAAAGCATTTTATATGGATAAAGCACATCCATTGAGTACATCGATAGTTGTGGGATCACTCGATATAAATAAAGATTCATTTCGACCTCATGAAAATGATGAAGAGCTTCTTGGTGATGAAGCTCCATATCTTAGTGCAATTATGGCATTAATGTATCTTGCAAATAATACTCGACCATATATAACTTTTGCAGTAAGTTTATTAGCAATATTTAGTTCCTTTCCAACAACAGGACACTGGAATGGTATTAAGCATATTGTTAGATACCTCCGAGGGAATATTGATATTGGATAATTTTATTCTTATGAATCCAATTCATAAATGATTGGTTATACAGATGCATGTTATTTGTCTGATCCACATAAAACTCGTTCTCAAATAAGCTATCTATTTACTTATGGAAGTACAATTATTTCATGGCAATCAACAAAATAAACTTTAGTTGCTACATCTTCCAATCGTACAGAGATAATATCTATTCACGAAGCTAGTCGAGAATGTGTATGTTTGAGATCAATGACTCAACACATTCAACAATTGTGTGGTCTTTCATTAAAGACGGAGATTCCAACAATATTATATGAAGATATTGTTTCTTGCATAGCTCAACTAAAAGGAGTATATGAGAAAGGACACAAAACAAAATGCAATTCAACAAAGTTCTTTTTCACGCATGATCTTCAAAAAATGGTGAGATAGATGTTCAACAAATCCGTTCAAGCGATAACCTAGCAGATTTATTCACTAAGGCATTGATTGGCATCAACATTTGAGAAGCTGAGGCATAAGATTGGAATGCTTCGTCTTCGAGATATAAAATAAAGTTTTCATCAGGGGAATATAATGTGCGTTGTACTCATTTTTCGTTAACCAAGGTTTTGTCCCAATTGAGTTTTCTTGTAAGGTTCTTAATGAGGAAGCATTCAATGCGTATTACAAGATGTGTGTACTCTTTTTTTTTCACTGGGCATTTTTTCACTGGGTTTTTTCTAGATGAACATCCAAGGGGAGTGTTATAAATA
The DNA here is from genome assembly GCA_005239505.1 of Nicotiana paniculata. Taxonomy (NCBI): domain Eukaryota; kingdom Viridiplantae; phylum Streptophyta; class Magnoliopsida; order Solanales; family Solanaceae; genus Nicotiana; species Nicotiana paniculata. The sequence continues at coordinate 13,031 of MDKI01155998.1, read as the reverse complement.
AAGTGAATGCATATGGATGTTTATTTAATCCATCCATACATTCTATACAATGTACTACTTGGATACTGTACCAATTAATTCCTAGGATATATATAGTGAGTTTTGGGTATATCTTGTATATTATAAATAGGATATTCTTTGTCCATGGAGGAACACACAAGAAACACACTTGAATAAGATAACTTTTATATTCTACTCCTATACATCTTGTTTCTATTACTATATTGATATACTTTTCTCTCATTTCTTAATACTTTTAGAATATAGTCGTCGGCTGTATTTTTGTTTTTCATTAAACAAAACACGGTTTTCCAAATATCATTTCATTTAGTAATAATGTTCAATACAATACTTGTTGAACAAATTGCAAAACCACGAGTATACCAAAAAGGAAAAACATGAAGGTTTGGATTCAGTTTGTACATGTAGATATTATAAAGCAATACAATGACCTTTGTTGGTTATAATTGAACCTCATAATTCATAAATTTGATAATACTTAATCAAGGTGTTAGGCATCAACTTTTTCTTCTTTTATGATTATTCTTATGATTTTATTATTACCTTAATTTGGTGTCTGTATGAATGTCTTAATTATGTATTTAGCAAGTTAGCATTCCAACTTAAACTAAATAGATAGTCATTTAATGAAGTTCATGTGATACCTGTGAATACCTAATTTTTGCATGCTATTAATACTAGTATTTGGATGATTTTAATTGTTTGTGCATTTTTATTTGCATTCCTTCATTAAAAATACCAAAAATATTTTTTACCTTTTATTTGTATATTTTAGTTTTGTATCTTTAAATTATATAAACCAAAAAGATTTTTGCTTTTACTTGTATGCTTTGCTTTAGGAAAAAATAAAATAATTAGGGGGTTAAGAGTTTGGGCTATTGTATTTTTAATTAAAATTGAGCCAGATTGGCCCAAAACTTGAGCCCAATTCGGCCAGCCTGGTCCAATAAATGGCCTGCCAAGACCTGGTCCAAAACGACGTAGTTTCATGATAAACTACGTCGTTTCATCAAGTAAAACCAAGACTCCATCCTACCCGTCCATTCCCACTTGATCCAACGGCTCAAGATCAAACTCCCACCCAGGTATTTAAACCCCTAAATCCCCCAAAATTTTGCCCTATTTCCCTTATCCCCCTTCTTCTTCTTCTTCTCTCTTCTAACTCTCTCCTTCCTTCCTCAAGACCTAGCCGCCGCAGCCTCTCTCCATGGCGGCACCACCGCCTGCCGCCGTCAAACACCCTCAAAATTCCACCATTCCATCATCTCCCTTTCCTCTCTCCATATCTCCAAACCAAATCCTTCAAACCCCGCTCAAACTCCACAAATTTTAGATCTAAGAAACCTTAGCCGCCACTATTTCCCTCAAATTCGTGAAGTTCCGGCCGCCACCACCCCCACAATACTTACATCAATGGGTAGGGCTCTTCAAGACCTACCTATTGATGTCAATTTCAACCCGAAAATCCGGTGATGGAATTTCGGCGACCACGCCGCCGCCACCCGCTGCCGCCGCCTCTGCTGCGACCACCCAAGACCACCAGTGCTTCTCCACTCTAGCTTCATCTCGACTTAAAAGCACTGGTTTCCTTCTAGCATGACGCCAAAACTTGTTTGTTTTGGCACCTGCTAAAAAGAAACGTGCGCTTCAATGTCGGACAGTCACGACTCGTTGTCCACGACATCTCCTTGTCGCTTGATTCGTCGTCGAATTTCCTCGATTGGTATAAACCTTACTTCTTCTTCTTCTTTTTTAAAATTTAATTATCTGTCTGATTTTTCGCTTTTGCGATTAGTGTTAGTTTTAAGGGTTTAATTTTTATTAGTGTTGTTGTTATGTATGTGCAATTGAGTATTAGTCCTTAATTATTTTTTATTCTTCGACCTAGCCGGTCAATTATTTTGTATGAATTTGTTAAAAAGTGAATTTCAGTTCTTCGACCTAGCCGGTCGAGTGGTTTTTTATTGTCTATTAAGTTCTGATTTTTGTTCTTCGACCTAGCCGGTAGATAGTTAAGCCTTTATGTTGATTTCATGAAAAACCAAAAAGATTAGTTGAATTATTTACATAGTTGTTATTAATCGTGATAGTTTAACGATGTTCGTTTAGTTTCCTTTTCGAGCTTTGGCTTGTAAAATTCAATTTGTTGTTCCATGTTTAGTTTGCACAAGCCGAACTCATTTTAATCTAGTTAGTCTGAAATACTTAGTTCGATTACATTTTGAGTCTTGTTTCTACTCTGCTAGTTCATATTTGGTTGGAGTTTGAGTGTAGAAGTTTGAATTTCAGTCATGTGTAGATAAAAGTTGAATAGTTGAGTTTAAAAGTACATGGTTGTAGGATATTTTACTGTTTAAGCATGCTGCAAACACAACTACTCTGCTTTGTGTCAGTATTTGGTGAAAAATGAACTGTTTTGGCACACAAAGTTAGTTCTTTTGGACAGATTTTTGGTTCATATTTTCCTACTTAAAGAGGTCGTTTTTTCAGAAGAAAGGGAGAACAGGCTGAACATCTTTACGCATCCTTTACACTCTAAGAAAATACAACTGAAGAAAAAGGAGAGTTGTTGGAGTTTGCAAAGTACTAAATATTTTTTCCATAAAGTTTCTTTTAAAGTCTTGTTGGTTTGGAAGAAGTTGTATAGAAACAACTTCTATCCTTGTCTTTAGTACAAGTTTCTGGGTTTCTGTTTGTTACGGGCTTGCTGCTGTCCGCTCCAAGTTGATGTTATTTGTTTTGCTGTAATTTTCGACACTCTTGTTGTGCTCATTAGATAGTGGATAACAAAGTCCATCCCTGTCGCCTTCTTTGTTGTTTCTGCAGTCTAGGTACTCTTCTTAACACTATAATGTAGTTTTTCATGATATGAATGAAACGAGGAAGATTTGATTACTTGAAATCATTTTAGTTTCTTCTGCTTCTTATTTCATCTCTTGGTTGCTCAAAATAAATGTTAGAATTGTGAAACCTTTTATGTTTGGTTGTAAATTGGTAATGAAGTAGAATTTTCTTTTTATGTAGTTGGGTCCTTATTTTTACATGTGATGTATGAGATTTAGAATTCATGTGTACGTTTTATTGTTTTAGCTAAATCCGATTCTGATTTTAGTGCAGCTTAAAAAATGATATTCTATTACTTATTAAGTCCACATTTGCTAGAAAATTGTTCCATTAATTCAAAGATCATTCTCTTCGATGGCATCGTGCCTAATTTTATTCTTACTTTAAAAAAATGATATTCTATTACTTTTTCATGATAGTCTTGGTAATACGGATTAAATTTCCCGATTAATCACGTTTTCATGTGCATTTGTTCCCAATATCATTGGCAACTTTAATAAATTTTTTTTGTCATTAAGGTAACATAAAATCAAGTAGTTACGTGAATTAATTTTTTTATTTTTTATTTTCTTTCTTCTTCTTTACTCAAGAGTCATGGATTAATAACGACTAGATGTAAGTAGAGCTTTCTTTTGTCATGTAAGGTCCACTACACTTTGGACCAAATTTAGAATAATTTTTGGCAAGCTTAGTGTCGACAAAGTAAATAGAATATATTAATGCATTCTCTTAAAATAATTTCAATTAGTTCTTACATTTTAGCTTAGTCACATAATTTTAATAAAAATCAGTTTTTTTTATTGTTTTAATAAATAACTCAATTATTATTATTTTCAAAATAATTTAGACATTACACAACTAGTAGGCGCGCTTTAACTTTTTATTCACGGACTCGCTTGCATAGCGTGATATTAGCTTTTAATATTTTAATTCAATAATCTCATCTTATTTTTACTAGCTTTAATTAACTTCTAATTTAATTAATTCCTTTAATCGCGGATTTGCTTGCGTAGCGCGATAATTGACTTTTAATAATTTTCTTAAAATGTAGTAATTTCTCAAAAGTACTACAAATAATTGATTGTCATGATTTCGGATTCGCTTACGAGGCACAATTATGATAAGTTAATTAATTTTGTTATTCGATCATGCATTCGCTCACGTAGCGTGATTATGAATTATTTTCCTTGATAGATCTAATAATCGAAAAGTAAAAGCGGACGAGTAAAACACAAAAAAACTATAAATATCAATTTGTCCAAAATTAACTCAAGCCAAGTTTAAGTCATATAGCGACCGTGCTAGAACCACGGGACTCGGGGAATGCCTTACACCTTCTCCTCGGTCAACAGAATTCCTTACCCGAACTTTGTTTTTGCAAATCAAGAATAAAAGAGTCAAATCTTCCTTTGAATAGGGATTCAAATAAAAGGTGACTTGGAACACCAGAAAAAATAAATTTCAAGTGGCGACTCTGTAAATAAAATAATTCTTATTTCAAAATTGTCACTTCAATTGGAAAACCCCTTTAACCCACAATAACCCACAATCAATAACACACATTCTTTTTGGGGGTTAGAAAAGGGGTGTGACAATACACAAGCCGTAATCTTATTTAAATGGATTTCATGTATTAAAATCTTATAAACGTAAGTTAGCATGAACCAAAAAAATTCAAAAGGGTCATTCTTCTAACTGACTTCGAGATTTCAAAATAAGTTGGATTATTTCGTGTATACATATATAAATAAATAAATAAATATATATATATAAAGGAGGGAATAAAAAAGATGACTTGACACCTCTTTTTGGTCAAGAAACTCAATTATCTTTTTTCTCCTTTTTTTTTTGCTTTTTCCCCTCATATTTTCCTTTAAAAATTCTAAGCATTTATTTTCCCCTTCTGGCATAATGAATATGATTAATGTGTATTAAACTAATGTAAAGGCAAAAAAAGTTTCATTTTCCCATGTCGAAGGAGTTATTTTTTGGAGAGTTACAAAACTTTTTGGAGAAATACACATATGCAAGAGGAGCTGGAGTCGGAATGCATCTTAACAAGGCAATGAAATGGCTTGTCTTGCAACAAATTTGTTTCTGCTTACCATGGTTTGGGCCATCTCTATGTCAAAGTCGATGGAGCGAAAAAAATCTACGCTAAGGTATATTATTCTATCATTTTCTTTTGGGACAAGTACATACCGTACATGTTTTACATCCTTGAAATACTTCTATTTTAAAATTCATAATTTCATAATTGTTCAAACAGAACTTTGGGTTGACATAAAGGAGTTAGTATTTTAAAAATTTGAATTTTCTGTGCTTCTGCTTCCTCGATGTGTCCTTGCACTTCTCATAAAATATTTTAGGCCTCTCAAATCTCTAAAGTTCACTTGCACCCTTTGCTTTCTATATGTATTACTTTAACACATGGATATTTTTCAGATAATACTATCATTTGAATTTGCAAAATAATTTTAAAGTTCATGCATCAACAAGAATGAAAACTATAACAAATGAAATAATAAAAATTCAGAACTATTTCTACTCAAAACTTTCTCATTCTTTGTAATAAAAAACTTAAATCCATGTATTACGATGCCAACTTTTCATATTCATTTTTAATGGAATAAAAAGAAATTTCACGCCCCTACTGGGCATTATCACCCACCGGCAAATTCACAGTACGTATTATGTACACTAAGCTTCTTCACAAAGGTCTCAATAGCCATAACAATCTTAAAAATTATCATTGAATTTGGCGGCTATCAATACAACCAAAACACAAAACTTTCATCTCGATGATAGTTCACAAACGACTTCCCACAAAAAAATTACCTCCACCGTATAGATATCACACTTGATGGCCAATGTCAAGCTTGCCACAACATTGTAGAATCCATCACTCACTTATTCTTGTACTGCCCCTCAATAATACACATTTGGACACACTTGCAAATGCAACGGTTCATCAGGTCCATAGGGCAATACTTCCCACCGGAAATATGGATCAAACAACTACTGAACACAAAGCCTCATATACCCTACCACATGAACCATAAAATATACTTCACCTACACTCTTTGGAATATATGGCTCCAACGCAACAACAGAAGCTTCAATAATACCACCCAACAACTACATTTGAACCAAATAACTCAGCAAGCACTAGAATGCACCTACCTAGCCACTAATATTATGCCTCCAAAAATTCTACAACTAACTCCTGTTAAATGGTTGCCTCCAAAACCTAGGGCATTCAAGCTAAACACTGATGAGGCATTCTCAACAAAAACAAATATGGCTGGGATAGGAGGTTTAATACGAGATGACAATGGCAAATGTGTAATTGGGTTCTATGGGACATTAAGAGCATCGAGCATTAATTATACAGAACTAAAAGTTCTCTTGCAGGGTTTGGAAATGGCCCAGAGACTACATCTATTTCCATTAGAAATAAACATCGATGCTTCTGAGGTAATAACAATGTTAAGACATGATAATCTAGTGCATACTAATATACTTGCGGAATGCATGCACCTCCTGGACCAAGGACCTAGTACCACTATCGCACACACCTACATGGAGGGTAACATGGTGGCTGACTGCCTAGCCAAGAAAGGATGCGGTATGATGGATGGACAACAATGTACTCTTTTTGAGAGGTCACCTCTTTTTGTGGAGCACCTTTTGGATATGGATCGAGCAGGTACAATGAGATACAGACGCACATACACAGTCTCAATGACACAAGCATCGCCTGTTCAAATCGAAGACCAACATGGGGTCACACGCAGCAACAACAAAGTGTCACCAATGCACATGACAATAATTTTGTTAGTCGTGCGGCTATTTTTACAACTTTCTATAATATTAGTAGTAATTATAACACTATGCATAAGACAACAACGGATGCACACGCATCCCCCTCTCTGTAGTTGTTACGTTTTAATTTAATGCAAGCTTATCTTTCTCACCAAAAAAATAGAAATTTATCTCTTTTCTTCCTCCATTCTCCTGTTCCCTACTTTTTTCTTTGCTAATTGATTTGATTAATTCGAAATAAAAATGGTTTTAGATATTGCTACAAAGTCATCGAATCTAATATTTTCACTGTTGTTCATATGTGTTTATGGGCAAAAATGATTGCAAATTAAATTGTCATTTTTTTCTTAAATTTCTTCACTTCGGGCTTGAATAGAGTAATACTTTTTTATACTTTTGCAGTTAAGCACTCTGATGAGTTAAAATTAAGAATAGGTCAAAAGATGTAATTATTAAGAGTCAGTATTATTTATATCCGGGTGAAACTCGAAAGTGTGCATATTTTTGCACGAAGATGACATAAATGAACATATAACAAAACTCAAGTGACAAAGATATGATGGTGCCAAATATTGTGCATCTCTTTCAACGTAAAACTTTCAAAAACTTCAATTGGAAAGATTCAGATGATTGTATTGGGACTATTAGTTGGGTATAAGCAAGAATAAGATGATCTTTTCCTTTTATTTTTCTTTTTAGTAAAGCTTTTATTTTTATTATCATATTAGTTTAACTTTCTTACGCATTTATGATGTACATGTATGAATTAATTTCTTTTTACTTTTGTTTTGCTTATCAACAACTAAAAAGGATTTGTATATTTCTTTTTTCCTTTATCAATGAATTTCACTAATTTTACCTTTCAAAAAATATTTTTTAATGACCGCGAGAAGCGTGGTCAATTTCACCAGTATATATAAAATTTGAATCCAGAATTTCACAAGATGTATTGAGTGCAATAATAAAGACCTAAAGCTAAACCGATAAAATCTAAATTTTAAATACCTTCTATCTGGGAGCAAAAATAACGGCTAGTCCACCTTAACACCTTGTCACTCTTAAATAACTAAAGCAAGTTTTTGGAGAGAAAAATAAAATAAAATCTACTACATAAATAACAAATGACGTTTAACGTAGTACTAATATGGAAGGAACATTTTGGAGTGACCAATATAGCTCTTGGTAGCAACGTATTATTGATTTCCATTGTTTCATTACCGCATAGACGGAACTAGGATTTGAAGTTTGTGAGTTTTGAATTTAACACTGAACTCATAATATATTTTAGTTACTGGATTCACAATTATATATTATATATAAATTTAATAAATTTTTTAATATAAATACAGCATTTACACAAAAGTCAATGAATTCGATCGAACCCGTAATATATATCCTACCTCCGCCCATGTAGTTACGCTTGACGGAAGAGAGTCGATGTGACAGCCAATTAGGTTGATATGTTTCTATTTTGTTCGTTAACAAACTTACGTTAAAGAAGTCTACATTACCTTTCAAACTATAATTAATTTAATCTTATTAAAAGTAAAAGTTTTATCATATCTTGTTCTAGTTGTCTTGAATTATGATGGCAGATCGAAGAAAGAACATTATGGTTTGAACATAAAGTACGTATGTATTGTTTTCCAGATGGATTAATCTAACAAATTGTATATTGACAGCATGTTTAAGTGCTTTTTGTGTTCTATTTAAAACCAGTTATCACTAATCAATCTTCTTTGATAAAAAATATAGATATTGGTGCAACCAATTAGATTTAAATAAAGAAGAGTTAATCCTAGTTGATAATAATATCATAAAGATTAAGTATCGGTGTTGTGACAAATAACTACTACATTTATCCCGATGACAATGAATATAAGACATAATAACGGTATTCAATGATAAAAAAAGATGGAATATGACATTAAATAGTAATAAATAGCAATAAATGACATTTAAGTAAATAAAACGTATGAGTCACCCGAAAGGGGATGAGATCAATGGATATTCTCTCTAACAATGATGAATGAATGATTGATAAGCTTTTGAACACGTAGGTTGTTCTTAGATCCGATGGAAATACTAGACAAAAATCTTCGTAAAAAGATAGTTTTTGTATGCTTGCAATAAGACCAGATTCTCTCTATAAAGTCAATATATATTTTACAAATGAATATATCATGTCCCATACAATTATGTCGCTTTCTATTTGTAGAGAACACGTTCCTAGAAACCCTAATAGTACAAGTGCAGAGAATATCCACTAAAATATTCTCTTTAGTGTCCTATCTTGAAACTAGCCGTTATAACTCTATCAGGGATGTTCGATCTCGACCTTGATCTTTGATGATTCCTCGACCTTAATCTTCCTTGTTTGTAGAACCACTTTGACTTTGGGCGGGTTTCTATTAAAGTCGCATTGGTGACACGTGGCGGCCTGTGAACGCCTCATTTATGCTAACACGACTTAATCATATAAGAGATAATTTTTGGCCCTACTAATCTTAGAAATAATACTGCAGTAAAAAAAGAAATGATAACAACAATGGAATTTATCGATTATAACGACCCGACCGGTCGTTCCGTAAAAATTTCATTATTATTCCTGTTTTTACCTTGTCATAGGTTGGTTATACTGTTATTTATGTGTTAGAGTTGGTAGGCTCGAAATCGGAATGGTTGTAGTGAGAATTTAGTCACTTAGTCTTTAGAAATAGCCTTATAGTTGGAAACGTCAACTGAGAGTTGACTTATTGGTAAACGACCTCGGAATGCAAATTTTATGGTTCAGATAGCTTCGTTAGGTGATTTGGGACTTAGGAGTATGTCCGGAATATTTTTGTGATGTCCTATGTAGAATTAGACTTGAATTGGCAAAAGTTAGTTTTTGGTGTTTTCCGGTCGGCAGTGGAAAATAGGCTATCGGGGTCGGAATGAAATTTCGAAAGTTGAAACAGGTTCGTAATGTCATTTTGGATATGTCTGTAAAATTTCAGGTCAATCGGAGTTGTTTTTGATAGTTTCGACATCGTTGGTGGATTTTAGAAATTTCAAAGTCCTTAGGCTTGAATCCGATGTGATTTTGGTGTTTTGATGTTATTTTTGATGTTTTAAGAGTGCAACTAAGTTGAATGATCATGAGGTGTTGGTAAAATTGGTTGGGGTCCCGAGGGGCTCGGGATTGATATCGGGTGGTCAACGGACATTTTTGGCCTTAGGAATCTGCTGAAAATCTGGTGTTCTGTTGTTGGTGTCCGTGTACGCGATCACAAGGATACATTCGCGATCGTGTAGGCTTGTTGGCGGCAAGGGTGAAATTGTTATTCGCGATCGCAAGGTCAGGGATGTGATCGCGTAGAGTGGTGAGGTTGTGCATCACGATCGCGGGTCCAGATTCGCGATCGCATAGAAGAATCCAGAGTGGTAGTGAGACGTTGGAAATTACTCTATGCGATCACATAGAGCTGGTCGCAATCACATATGTTAGGAGGTTTAAGCATCGCGATCGCAGGGCATATGTCGCAATCCCAGTGAATAAAACTGGGGTTCAGTGAGTTTTCCCTTCGTGATCGCGTGGGTCTTTCCGCGATCGCGGTGAAGGAATCCTTAGGCAGTATATAATTAAACCCTCAGCGACCATTAAACCTCTTAACACCATTTTTGAACGGGAAAATAGCTTAGAGGTGATTTTGAAGAGAGGAAATCATTGCGCTTCGTTGAGGTAAGGATTTTTGACCCTAAAACTCGACTATATGTGATTAAGGAACATACTATCAGTGTTTAATTCATGAAAATCAGTAGATAAAGATGGGGTTAGGACTTGAGATTTTGAGACTTTTAGGGATCGATTTGAGGGGTCAAACGAACTCCGATTTTAGTCTTCTTTATATGTACGGACTCGTGAGATGATGAAAAACATTTTGATATAAAATTTGTCGAGTTCCAAGACGCGGGTCCGGGGGTTGGGTTTTGGCTAAATTCGGGTTTTGAGCTAAATTTGGTACTTTTCAATTGGAAATTATTCCTTAAGCATAATTTGATGATAAAAATCTGAACTTGGTAGATTTAGAGCGTTCGAAAGTTGATTCGAGAGGCAAGCGGGTTGCAGAGTAGCTTTTCGGGCTAGTTTGAGGTAAGTAATGTCTTTAAATCCCGCCTCGAGGGTATGAAACCCCGGACTTTGCATCCTTTCACGGATTTTGGAATGCAAAGATTGGAAATTTGGAAATATATTCCTTTTTAGGCAACTATTGAGTTGCGAACCCGATTTTAAAGCCTATACTTAATAGTATTGATATATTTTAATATATTTTGGGCTGTAAGCCATGTTTGGGGCCTAGTGCCGATCTGTTTACCTCTTGGGGGCTGTTTTTACTATTTTTCTTCACTTGATATGTTATGATTTTCACCCAGTCTTTTCTTGATAATTGTTTTGACACTCAGAGTATTTTGATATTTTTTCTTGAAAATGAAACACTGTTTTGGGTTGAGAACCCGATATAATGATGGCCCGAGTGGCACGTTGAGAGTGTTTGACTGAGTGAAGTCGCGGGCCAATATTGTGAGGAAGTTATGATACGAGAGAGCCGAGGGTCAATATTGTGAGTGATTTATGCCATTATGTGGTTGGCCGAGGACCAATATTGTGAGTGATTTATGCCATGATGTGGCTTGTTATAGCGCTTCGGCTGTAGGAGCCCCTCCGGAGTCTGTACACCCCCAATGAGCGCAAGTACCTACTGAGTGCGAGTGATGCCCGAGGGGCTGATACTGAGTGACTGTGAGGTTGCCTGCTGGGCTGATACTGAGTGACTTTGAGGTTGCCTGCTGGTCTGATACTGAGTGACTGTGAGGTTGCCCGCTGGGCTGATATTGAGTGATGGTGAGGTGCTGAGGAAAATTGTTACAAGAAATGATTATGGCCCGAGGGGTAGATTTATGACGATTTTACTGAGTTTTTTGACTGTGATTCACTTTGTTTTTCAAACTGCTTTTACTGAGATATATTGAAATTATACTTGTTTCATAGGATTTCTGGAAATTAGTTTTCGAACTTATGTATTTGATGAATACTTTATGGTGACTTGGTATTTTACTATTTTTGGGAGTTGGTGTATCTGGGCTGTGTGTTTTGTATTTCTCAGACTATGATTTATTTTCATTACTACTGAGTTGGCGTACTCATCATTACTCCCTGTGCCTCTGTGCATAGATCCAGTTACCGGCTCGGAGCAGTAGCTATCTTTGTTCGTTTTCAGCAGCTTGCGGGATTTCGAGGTAGCTGTTCAGCGTCCGCAACTTCTCCATTTCCCTTCCTTTATTGACATTGATTAAGATTAGCATAGTTAATTTATTTTCTTAGATGCTCGTGATCATTGACTCCAGTCTTGGGAGGATTGTTTAGAATGTCAGATTATTATGGGGGCGTAAAGGCTTAAAGAAATTATTTTATGTTTTGTTGTTTCTTGTTATTGATTATTGAAACATTATAATTGAACGGATGGGTAGTTATGTGATGGTTGGCTAGCCTAGTTCCACGATAGGCGCCAGCACGACCTGTTAGGATTTGGGGTCGTGGCATAGATTGACAATACAACTATGTAATTAGATATAAGCGAACATTGTTCTTGTTTACCCTTAAAAATGGATAACAATAAAATTTATATATGGTTTAGGATATGCGATTTCACTTGGCACATAATGAGAAAATACGTAAATTTATATTAGGAATTGACTGAGCTTTAGCCCCCGAGCTAGGTCGCCCTCGAACCAAACGAGTATGCTATTGAAAAATGTGAAACATAGAAATAGAGTATTGAAAGCTTAAGAGAGAAAACTGCGTGAATGTAATGAATACAAAATGATTAGACCCTCCTTTATATATAGTAGAAGAATTCTACTTATGGTACAATTTTAAATACAATTAACCAGCTTTGACTTGATACGTGCCGAGATTCCCGCCGTGATCCTCGCTCGATCTAAGATATTTCGGCTTACCGTTACTTGACTAGGTAAACCCTCTTCGAACCCACTCGATCTCCATTCCACTCGGTCTCGATCTTGATTGATCCTCGTCCTTGACCAGTCCTCGAATTAAGGGTCCAACAACCTAATTTCATATTGAAGCTCAGTATAATAGGAGACCGGACTAGGGGTGTTCAAAACCAATCCGAAACCGAAACCGAAGCTTAATGGCTTATTGGTATCGGGTTAACGGTTTAACGGACGACGAACATATTGAATTTTTTTTATTAACGACTTATTGGTTTGGGGGCGGATTATTCAATTTTCTTAACGGATAATCCGTTAACCCGTTAAGAAAATATATATATATATAT
>MDKI01224518.1:0-12723 GCA_005239505.1 Nicotiana paniculata | reverse complement strand
ATATATATATATATATATATATATATATATATATATATATATATATATATATATAATTTAAAAGTGGTTGATCATGTCAGATAGAAAATAAAACGGTTAGAAATTCACTTTTATCGGTTTAATTATATTTTTTCAAAAATGTAAATCAATGTCTTTTCCAACATATCGTTTCAACTTTATCAATTATATTTAGAAGGACTAGTACTCTCTATTCCATCACGAAAATTATGCATACGTTATGCAATATATACAGACTTGAATTACATCCCAATATAAAAATATTTCAATAATATTTTAAACGTCTGAAAATAATGTTGAATGTGTAGAGTGTAGACAAAAATGGAGAGACTAGAATGGGGAGACAGGGTGGAGTGGGACCTTTAGTGGTGAAGCGATAATCTACAAAGGATAATAGAAGTTGTAAAGTTGAAGTGAAAAGACCTAAAATGGAGGAACAAAATAAATGAAAAAAAAAAAGAATAAAAGAAAAGAAACATGTGGGTGCACTTGTGTTTTTCTCGTGTGTTCTTATCAGATATTCAGTACCCGTTTTGGAGCTTGATTAATTTAAATTCGTATCAGAAAGTCAAACTTTAAGAGTTAAGCAATTTCTATCAAAGGTAAATCGAACGACTCGAATTTTTTAATTTGGAATAGAATGACAACCTCTGGTGGTGAATGTGTTTGTGGCAGTTCACCTTGTGATATTCAGATAAGGTTATGGCTGTTTTGTTCAGAATTAATTCCTCCCAAACAACAGTACCCCACATAAAAGAAAAATAATGAATATTGGCAATGGTAAAATAAATTTTATTTAATTTATATAGACTGATAGTATAAAAAATTTATTATATGTTTAGTCAATTTAATCAGTCATAACATTCATATTTTTCTGGCTAAATTAGCATACTAGATTTGTTATGAATTATTATATATTGTCATAGGCCAACTCAATCTAAAAATGTAAAACAAACAAATATTTTATATTAGTACACAAAGTCAATTAAATTAAAAATCGAAAAACACAAGCCAAAATCTCTGGTTTTGTCAAGCCACACATTTTCTTCTCTAATTTTATTTCCACTCCTAGTGGTTTACAATTATTGTTTTAATTTGAGCTTTTGCCAGTCATATATTTTGAGCAGCTATTACCCATGTATCATATTTAGCTACTTCCTTTCACTTGAACCTACTAAATAAATCAGGGGTTAGTCTTAGGAACCCAAACTAGTTTGGGTCCCTTTCTATAAGCAAAAGGATAAATTAAATTTCTTTTAGCCCAATTTGATAACCAATTCTTCCCTCGAACAAAACTTTTATTCTTTTGACTGGCCTGCCCTTTTGCATTGCATTCACTTTTATAGTGACCAGTCTTACTACAGTGGGTTCAAATTTTGTTCTCAGGAAGGGTGAGGTACTTACTTTTAGGATCCCATTTAGGCAACTGATTCCTAAAGCCAAGTCCTCTCCTATTGCTACTATCATGTCCCTGTAGCCATGTCAAAGTATCGGAGGATTTGTTCCATTTACAGTTCTGTCTAGTTCATGCTTGACCTTACCAAGTTCCTCCTTCAACACTTTTATCTGTTCATCCTTCCTATACAACTCATCTTTTAGTTTACCTACATTTTCTTCTAAGGTGAGTTGAGAGTTGCCAACTATCTTCTTACTGGTTCCTAGCTTCAGTATTAGATTTTCAGATTTTAACTCTAGGACATTTGTCTCAAGTGGATGAACCTGGTTCTTCAGAGCAGTGTTTTCACTCGCAGTCTCACTGACTCTAAGTACCAGGTTTTTACACTTTGCTTTTAAGATTACACACTCCTTAGACAACTGTTCCTTTTCCTTATTAATTACTTCAAATTCGTCAATAAAGTCTAGCAATAATTCAGAGAGTTTTTCTTTGGACAAGAACTTAATCTTGTCTTTGAGATACTTACCTCAGATTCCTCATGATATTCCTCATTTGATTCACCAATTACCATAAGTACTTGTTTTTCTCCATATTCATAATCTGACTCCTCATTTAAACTTTCTCCCCAAGCAGCGACCATAGCCTTTGTTGATACTTTGTTCTTCTTGGGATGAACCTGTTCCTTCTTCTGGTTCCTTCGTTCAAACCTTCCCTTTTTTCCATTCAACTTACCACAGAGGGAAGTTCTTGATGTGATGATCAGTCTTCCCACATTTGTAGCAGCCCTCATTAGTCGATTTTTCCGGTACCCTTGCCTTGTTGTAGTTTCCATCTCTTGAGGAGCCCTTTCCTCTCATAAGATATTTCTTGAAATCCTTGGTGATCATATCAATTTCATCTTCTTCCAGATCTGCTCCTTCAGTGATTCTTAGTGCCAGACTTCTCTCCTTCTTGGGAACATCCATCTTCATTGTCTGCATTCTAAGTTCATAGGCAGTAAGATTTCCAATTAGCTCATCCAGTTTGAGAGTTGAAATGTTCTTGGATTCTTGAATTGCAGTGATCTTGCTCTCCCAAGAGACTGGCAGAACCCTTGTCAAAATCTTCTCAACCTTGTCTTCCTCAAGAAGAGTCATTCCAAGAGATTTCAGTTCATTAGTCAATGTAGTGAACCTAGTGTACATCTCTTGAATGGTCTCTCCTTCCTTCATAGAGAAATTCTCATATTGAGAATATAGTAGAGTACCTCTGGATCTCTTCACTTGAGCAGTTCCTTCATGAGCCACTTGAAAAGTGTCCCAAATTTCCTTGGCAGTGGTACAACTTTGAATTCTGCTGTATTCATCTGGACCGAGTCCACACACAAGCCACTTCTTGGCCTTAGCATTTTTCTCCCACTTTCTCAAATCCTCAGCAGTGTAGTCAGCTCTTGTCTTTGGCACATATACTCCTTCAAATTTGTCTTCATGGTGGCCAAAGGACCATCAGTAACAATGTCCCATAATTCATAGTCTTCTCTATTTATATGGTCTCTCATCTTGTTCTTCCACAAAGAATAGTACTGGCCATTGAAGAGTGGAGGCCTAGCAGTTGATTGTCCTTCCCAGTTCCCAGGTGGTGCACCCATCTTGATATTTTCCTAAGGTGTTAGCCTATTCAAGGATAACCCACTCTGATACCAATTGATGTTCTAAACGTCAATACCACACAGGAGGGGGGGGGATTTGTGTGGTGTCCAATTTACGCATGTACTAGTTATAGAAGGACCGGGTTCTTCTATGTGTTCCAACCTCTACTGTTTGCAGAATAATATATACAGAAAGTAAAGAACAAAGAGATTTTTATGTGGAAACCACCTGGCTCAAAAGGTGAAAAACCACGACCTACTTCCCAGTAGGATTTTCCCAAACTCTTTACTAAATCAGTGAGCCAGACAACATTTACAAAAACTCTTTTGTAAACCAAGGATTGCCTCTAATCCTTTTGTGGCAAACTAGCCTCTAGCTATTTGCGACAAACTCCAAGTTAGCTATAACTTGAAATACACGGTACCTGTTACAGACGCTTCTAGATAAAGCTAAAAGGTACAAGTTGAAATCACCTACTACAAGTAAACTAGACTAAAAGACAACAGTCGGAACTGGTTCTTCTATCTGGTCCAAGTAGCTTCAGAGTCGCACACTTAAATCTCACACGAGCTGCTTGCAAAATTAACTTGCTAATTTTGCTCTCAATTCACGTTTAAATTCTGCGTTTATGCGTACCTGTACAATAAGAACAATCTGCAATATATAGAATTAGTAGACGAGAGATTTACTAGAGTTCTAATGCTACTCTTCCTTGGTGGAAGAGTTCTAGTTAATCTCAACTCCTCGAATCCTTCCTTATCTTTGATTCGGTTCTTACTGAATAAGGAGTCCTTCTCCTTATCATTTTGCAATATTTTCGATCAGGAGATATCTCTTATTTCCCAGATTTCGTTTATCTCATGTATGTGCACCTCACATGCCTTTAACTCTGCATGTGTCTATGTCTCCAGTGATGGACCTGGTTCATTTTTGAGTTCCTTTGTCAATCTTCAAAACCATTCAATTTCTTGGGCCAACAATTATCACTCCCAGTTCCTAACCCCAATACCATTACCCCTCCAATATCTCGAACTCCTTATAACCATGCACAGGAATAATACTACTCCCTTTCAACTAAGGACTCAACATCCACGACCCTCACTAATGCCATTCAGATTCCTTAACACTCACTTCCTCAATCCAGAAACAATGCAGCACAACATACACACACCTCCACCAATAACTTACCCTGTGATATACACATCCCAAACCCCGAATCTATTCCAACCTCCTCAGTCATGGTTCGAGATAGGGCTACAAAACCATGCCCTCACCTTCTCCACGATGGTGAACAATCAGGATGTCATAGTTCGCCTCCAAAACCCCCAGGATTTAGCACAAATAGTCACAGAGGGGATGCCAACAACGATGACCTTCTACGGCCAGTACAATTGGACGACCACCCCCATGCAAGCCATCAACACATTGTGGAATCCATTCCCTTACTACCAACATCACTATCATTCCACACCCTATTCAGACCTTCCATTCTACCCACAAGCCCAGTCTCCAATTCCTTGGATATACGAGTATCTCCATATACCCCAGTCACTACCAACGATATCTCCAATCAGCGTCTTCGAGCCTCTAACACCTTCCTGATCGATGAGACCACAACCACCAAGTCTAGGAGAGCAAGAAATACTAACTCCACAGGAAATATAAGCTGTCATGGAAGAAATGAGGGAAACGTGCACGGAACCAGTATGACTAGGACAATACCACATCTCCGTCCTCAAGTAGCAATACGAAAAAAGAATCTTGCTCAATTGTCCACCAGAAGTGACCAAGTGTCTGATCAAGCTGAGGCCCACTGTCAACCCATAATCAGGAAAATTTGCAGTCGTGATCACACCAACTCTAAGGGAGATCCCACCTCAAGCGAGCCAAGTCAATGCAGTAGAGGTGGAGCGGTCCACTACACCACCACACCCCCCCCCCCACTCCCTAGATCCATGAATTTTGTGATATGGAATTGTAGGGGTGCACAATCACCTGAGTTTAGGAGAAATTTTCGTTAAATGCTAAATTACTATCAACCTCCGCTCGTAGTAATTTTAGAAACACACATAGTGGATCACAACAACCTCAAGGTAGATTTTGATTTCTCTCACTTCTCACAAGCCCCAGCGGAAGGACAGTCCAGCGTCATAGTGGTACTATGGAATGACTCTATAGTTCATGTTAGTGAAATTGTCGTCACAAATCAGGAAATACACTGCCTGGTCCAGGTAAGTCTACACGGTCACCCTTTTTTATTTACCTCTATCTATGCTAGCACAGTGTTATCATATAGGAAAATTTTATGGCAAAATCTAATGCATATCGCATACACTTATAAAGGTCCATGGCTAGTCGGGGGTGACTTCAATGATATTTTGTATTCAAATGAAGAATTTGGGGGATACTACTTAAACAAACAATCGTGCAGACCTGATGCTTAATTGCTTTAATTATTGTAATTTAATAGATTTAAGGTTTAGGGGCAACAAATATACTTGGACAAATAAAAGAAGAAGGGGAGCCATGATATTAGAAAGATTAGATCGTATCATAACTAATTATGAATGGATAAAAATGTATCCGGAAGCAATTGTTCATCATCTGCCTAGTACTCATTTCGACCATTGTCCTTTGTTGCTAACCCTTAACACAAACTTTATAACAAAAGCAATATCTTTCGATTTGAAACAATGTGGCTATCACATCATGAATTTCCCTAATTAGTTAATCACATTTGGCAAAATGACCCCCCAATACTTGATGCTATAGAGAATTTTATAGAGTTAGTCAATACTTGGAACTACAATTCTTTTGGTAATATTTTTTACAAAAAAAGAACCTCCAAGATAGACTAGGAGGTATTCAAAAATCTCAACACTAACCCACGAGTAATTTTCTTCAAAATTTGGAACGGGATCTTATAGGTCAATATAATCACCTCCTGACCCTCGAAGAGGAATTTTGGAAATTAATATCTCGTATTAATTGGCTTAATCAAGGGGACGCCAACACTAGATTTTTCCAATTTCAACTATTAAAAGAAGATGTCGTAATAGAATAGTCGCTCTAAAAGATTCGGCGGGTAATTGACTTTCTGACAAAGATCAAATCCAGGACCTAGTTACTCACTATTATCAAACACTATATACCACGTCTCACACACATTCCTATAGCAATTCTACTCCCTCAAATTACAACACACTATCACAAGCGAATGTCAATACACTCTCATCACCACTGACTGAGCAGGACGAAGTTGTGAAGTCTTTCCAACCTCGTAAATTACCTGGACCAGATGGATTACATCCCTTATTTTATCAGAAATTTTGGCCTCAATTAAAGAACTCTTTAATTCACTTTTGCAATCAAATTTTTCAACAAGGGAAAATACCAGTAGAGCTCAACAAAACTTACATTTGCTTGATACCTAAAATCAAAAGCCCTTCAACTATGTCCCATTTTAGACCAATTAGTCTATATAACACTCTTTACACAATAATCACCAAAATTATTATTAGTTGAATTAAACCCTTTCTCCACAAAATTCTTAACCCTACTCACTCTGCTTTCCAAAGAGGGCGAAGGGAAGCGGATAATGCTATAATTGTTCAGGAATTACTGCATTATTTTAGAACTTCTAAATCCAAATGCCCAAGCATGCTCCTAAAATAAGACCTAGAAAAAGCTTTCGAGAATGGAATGGAGTTTTATACGACATTTATTAGCATTCTTCAATTTCCCTCCTCATCTAATATCTCTCATTATGTCATGTGTGACAACTACTCTCATCATGTCATGTGTGACAACTACATCTACTACTATCCTTTTCAATGGATCCCCTACTAATTTCTTTACCCCATCAACAGGTATTAGGCAAGGCGATCCACTGTCACCCTATCGATTAATTATTTGTATGGAAATGTTGTCTAAATAAATTAATAATGCATTAGACTACAACCAATAGAAGCCTATCTCCTTCAATGCTAAGGCACCACAAATATCCCATCTCTTCTTTGCAGATGACATTATATTGGCTTCTAAGATAACCACATCCAATTTTCATACCATCATAGACCTTCTTAACAACTTCACGAACCAATCACGGCAAAATATTAACTTTGGAAAATCAAAAATCTTCTTCTCCAAATATTGCACCCCAAATGGAAAATTTTATCTTATCATACTTCAACATGATGGAAGGCAAGCCATTTGGTAAATATTTAGGCTTTCCACTATTTATAAAAAAAACCTACCAAAAGGCATTACCAATTCATTGATAATTTCAAAAATAGGTTAGTTGGGTGGAAGACAAACCACCTCACAATGGCAGATAGGACTACTCTAATCAAATTAACTCCGAACACTATTCCCAACCACATAATGCAAATTATGTCCCTGCCAACTCATGTAATAAGCAGACTAGAAAGCTATCAATTTTTTTTTATGGGGTTCTACCTCACAAAAAAGAAGCTTCACCTTCTCAAATGGCACACAATTACTACTCTAAAGGAACAAGGTGGACTTGGTATCCAGAGGCTTCGACCTAAAAATAATGCTATCTTAGCCAGTACGACTTGGAGGATATTTCATCAGCCTAATACCCCTTGGGCATCCTTGTTAATTACCAAATACATTGCAAACGATCAACCTCCTATTAAACGTACCTCCATATTATGGAAACATCTTATGCATGGCTGGAAGACTTGTCAAATTGGTTTTAAATGGCAAGTCACGTGGGGTACACATGTTAATTTTTGGCATGACAATTGGGTTGCTCCCAATTTGAACATACAAAGCCTTGTTCAAGGGCCTCTAATCCATAATGAATACCAATTAACAGTGGCACAAGTGCTTCCACTCACTGGCCACCCTACATCCACTCTATCTATCAAACTTCCCTACAACATAAATTACTTAATCAACAACACCTACATACCCATTCATGGACCCACCCCTGATAATATAATTTGGGGGTTAACCCTAACGAGCAACTTCTCTGTCAGCTCGTGATACAAGGATCACACTAAACCAATGACTAACCAAAATACCCACGGCTGGAGATGGCAATTGCAAATGCTGCCAAAAATTAAGCATTTCTTATGGTTAACAAGCCACAATCGACTACCTGCAAAGGAATATTTTTATAATTAGAAAATTATCCCCTCTAACATATGCACGGTTTTCAAAAAAGAAAAAGAAACCATTTCCCACACATTCTATTCCATTATGTGCATGCACGTATTTGTTGGCAAAATCTAACACTGAAACACCTTGTCCAGTCATTAAATCTTAATGTAACTCCCAATTATGTATGGTTCAAACACCTCAATCTTCAAAAGGGAACCTTATATAAACATGGTCTACCCTTGAAACAACTGATTCCTTTTACATTATAGCACCTTTGGAATGTGCGCAACAAAAATTATTTTGAAAATGTAACCCAACAGCCTTCAACCAACACAATTATCTAATTAACCACCGAACATATTTTTCTAACTAATGTGTGTAACCATAAAAGTCTTAAAATGGCTATGCATATCAGATGGAATCCTCCCAGAAAGAGGAATTTTATCCTCAATACAGATGGGGCTTTAAGCACTCACAAATCTCAAGGTGGATTGTGAGGGGAGGGGAGGGGGGATATTCAAAAATCACAACAACGACTTGGTAATGGGTTATGCGGGTCATCAGCAATTGACCAATGTCATAGAAATCGAACTTATGTCACTACTACGTGGTTTGCAAATAGCAGTACCACATAAATTAACTCCATTGCAAATACAGATGGACGCCCAACAGGTATTCAATATGTTACACACACACAACACAACACTCATCTTTGCAAAATGATTGCAGGTTCCTGATCCGGCAGCTGAGTAGTCCAAAAGTAAATCACATTTACAGGGAGAAAAATATAATAGCATATCAACTAGCACATTTGGAATGGAGATCACAGGCAGCAAAATCACTTTTTTAGCAGACCCTCCTGCCTTCATCCTCTCTCAACTCCAGAAAGATCAGCAAGGACATACAACCACTAGAAGGGCCAGTGTAGCAGATTCTGGCGTTCATGCACACATGCACATTTTTTGTCAACTGTTGGATGGCCCGTCTGCAAGCAACGTCCCCAACAACGGTCTCCAATGTCAAACACATCCTAGTAGTAATAGAACTATTACAACTAATGTAGTAATGCACCATAGTGCAAGTCCTTCTACATCGAACACTTTTTGTAATGCTGCCCAAGTGCAGCTCCTCCCTCTAACACTCTTTTGATTATAATATAAAGTAGTCATTTAAAAACTAAAAAACTTGTACTTAAAGGGACTAGTCCTCTATGCTCCCTTACGAAAATCATGCATACATTATGCGATATACACATACTTGAATTACATCCCAATATAAAAAATTTTAATAATATTAGTCATTAAACGGTCTGAAAATAATGTTGAATGTGAAGAGTGTAGACAAAAATGGAGAGACTAGAATGAGGAGACAGGGTGGAGTGGGACCTTTAGTGGTGAAGCGATAATCTACGAAGGATAATAGAATTTGTAAAGTTGAAGTGAAAAGACCTAAAATGGAGGAACAAAATAAATGAAAAAAAAAAGAATAAAAGAAAAGAAACATGTTGCCGCTTGTGTTTTTCTCGTGTGTTCTTATCAGATATTCAGTACCCGTTTTGGAGCTTGATTAATTTAAATTCGCATCAGAAAGTCAAACTTTAAGAGTTAAGCAATTTCTATCAAAGGTAAATCGAACTACTAGAATTTTTTAATTTGGAATAGAATGACAACCTCTGATGGTGAATGTGTGTGTGGCAGTTCACCTTGTGATATTCAGATAAGGTTATGGATGTTTTGTTCAGAATTAGTTCCTCCCAAACAGCAGTACCCCACATAAAAGAAAAATAATGAATATTGACAATGGTAAAATAAATTTTATTTAATTTATACATACTGATAGTATAAAAAATTTATTATATGTTTCGTCAATTTAATCAGACATAACATTCATATTTTCTGACTAAATTAGCATACTAGATTTGTTATGAATTATTATATATTGTCATAGGCCAACTCAATCTAAAAATGTAAAACAAACAAATATTTAATATTAGTACACAAAGTCAATTAAATTAAAAATCGAAAAACACAAGCCAAAATCTCTGGTTTTTTCAAGCCACACATTTTCTTCGATTCGTATCAAGAAGTGATCAATTTACAAGAGAATTCCTATGTTTTGTTTTTTTCCTTCTCTAATTTTATTTCCACTCCTAGTGTTTTACAGTTATTGTTTTAACCTGAGCTTGTTCTTCTTATTTTTTTATTTTTTTTATGGTTGTATCCAACTACACCTTATATATACCTCGACTATTTTATCAGTGTAACTGCCTAATTTTCTAGCACATTCTTTTCTTTATTCCTTCCAACCAAACAGTATCTTAGTTTCTTTCCTTAAGCTTCACAACAATTGAATACTCACTCAATTGCTAAGCTCCCCTTCTTTCCTATTTAAATAAGGAAAATAAAATCAGGGACGGAACCAGGATTTCAAGAGAATGAGTGCACTGTAAAGAACTGTATCTAGAATTTACATTTGACGGGTTTAACTTTAATCTCTTACCATGAATTACACTTTTGAAATTATAGGTTCAAAATTATTATTATTTTAAATTTTTTAATAATTTTCATATTTATATCTATACTCCGTGCCAAAATCAAGACCATTCAGAATGAAATTTGAACTGTCAATTTCACTTGTAGAGGTGCACCTAATAATAATTGCACCATAGGAGCTTTCAGCATGGGTTCACGCACATATAGTTAAGTAATTTTGAAGAAATATAACATTATTATATATGATTTAAGGAGAGGAGTGTGGGTTCACGTGAAACCATATCCATCAACCTAAATATGCCTCTTAATAAGATCCTTGAATAATGAAAAAATTACATGGTGTAACTAACTTATACACTATATCTATCATATATAAATACAGTTTGAAATAGTTACAACTCATAGCTACTCTTTGCATTTTGTAGCAAAATTTACAGTGTATTGAATCACATACAGTGATACAATAACTGTATGTATCACTGTATTTTAGTGTATTGTATTCGTTGACACAACCATTTAGCACGAATGAATACAAGTGATGCAAGCTGGTAACATTGAACAGTGACTACAAAAACTATAATTACGTATTGCAATTAAGCTCTGAACTATAATGCTTAATGAAAATTCCTCAATAACTTTTAATTGGTAACTGAAAAAGTCCAAAGATTACAGAAACAGAGAACGCAGAGGTATGAGCCAATGACACATGACTTGATTTGTATTTTTGAGGAAGCAATTTATTTGCAAAGACAAAGTTCGAATATTCCAAACAAAGAAACTCTAATAAGCTGAAGGCACTTCACTGTAAGGATCACCAAATGCTGCAATATTCCCTGGCCTTGAAAATACAATCTACAAGAATTGAAGCACCCTTTGAGTTATTTACTTTTCAAATTCGGTAAGACAATTTCAAGATTTCTTGCAAAATTTGAAATAAATGCATGTATTTTCATAATTTAGTAAATAAAATTGTATCCTTTCGAATTGCTCAAGTTTTAAACGAAGTAGTTCACATAATCCAACATGGTATCATAATAAGTTAGAGTTTCACAGCTACCCTTCAAAAGAAAAGAGAAGTTTTCCTGAAGAACGTGAAGAGTAATGTTGAAAGTACAATTAAGTTAATAAAATTCTACCATCTCTAATAATTTAGGGTCGTTTGATAGGATGCATTAGATATAATAATGCATGGATTAGCTTTGTGTATTAATAATACCTTATTTGGTATACTTTTGGAACCTATGTATTAGTCATGCAAACATTAGTTATACGCCATATTTGGTATTATCTTAGGCATAGAAAACCATGGTATTAACAATGCAATGAGTTTTAATGCATGCATTAGCTTAGTTAAAAACAAAATTGCCCTTCAAAATTTATGCTTGATTAAAATATGTTATTATATTAATGCTACTTTGATGTAAAGTTTGATACCGAAATTGCTCCCGCTATTTATATCTTTACTCCATTAATTTCTTCATTGTAAAGTTATAAATCTGTACTCTACTACTACATATTGGAATGCACTTGTAATCAACTCATTTCTTCTTTTTTTTTCTAATTCAAACTTTCTTTGCCTAATAATCCAAGAAAGTGGAAAATAAAATTATATCCATAGTAGATAAATAAATACTTAGCATATTTCCTTTTTTATAGATAAATATTCAGTTCTATACTACAAAATAGGTAGAAAAATCAAATAATTTTTTTAAAAATATTTTTCATATAAAAACATTCCTCAACATATGTTTCATTTAAAAAGATAAAGTGATGGACTGGTTATGAGGATATTTTTGTAAACAAACAATTCTTTTAGAAATCATGCTTTAATAAATCAAACCAAACAATGAATAAGAAATATGTCATCATAACTAATACCAACATTACTAAGACACTCTATTCAGCATTATTCTAATGCACTCCATCAAACGACCACTTAGTACCATATGTCATCAACAATTATGTCCAAATTAACAAAAAGAAATTGAATGACTTGAGAAGTGGTTTACCCTACAAAATATTCAAAGATTTATCACCATACCTGATAATTTCCAATTGC